>NTMA01000079.1:0-197404 GCA_002917075.1 Hawksworthiomyces lignivorus
AGAAAATTCTCTTCTCAACAGTCCCACATTGGTCCCTATAGCTATACTGGTTGGTTAGTTATTGAATTTAAAAGTTTGGTGTCAAATTAGACTATATTACAGGGCCTTACAGGCCCTGCATGCCCCATAAGGCCCCAGTCAATTAGTGCTTACTCTGCTGTGACCTGTTGCTCTACAGTGCGGTGAGGTGCTGTAGCTCAACAAAAATAAAAACCAATTTATATATTTTACAATCATAAGTCTCGATTATATAATATTTTACTTTTTAACTTCAACTTTCTCCAAATACGATAAAGGTTAATTATAAATCAATTAAATAAACCATTCTTTAAAACCAAAATAATTATATCATTAAAATTAATAACTTTTTTTCTCCTAATCGTTTTCTTTCTCTCAATCGTTTCCTTTCTCCGAGTTGTCTTACAAAAACCCATAACACCGAAAACAAACTGTTGAAAACCTGAATAAAGAAACTAAATGCTCTTAAAACCATGAATGACAGAAAAATTTATCATTTCAAAAGAGAATCTTAACGACCCTCGACTGTAGAAAAACGCTAGATTTATAGACTCGTAGGAGCATCAACACAAAAAGTCAAATAAAACGATGCCGTCAAATCGTTGGCCCTGCAGAGGTTGTTGGGACTAAATTCGGGACCCCTTCCTCCTGCCCTTTATGGTATACAAAATTTACCGTCTTTGAAGTGGTACACATCCCAGTGTGGCGCAGGCAGAGTCTGCCCTGTGCAGAGGTACTCAGCGTCAGTGCAGAGGTGCTTAGCGCCAGTGCCGCGGGTGTGCAGCGCCTGTGTTTGACCCTCGAGATGAGCAGGGGGACATAATGACAAGATTCGTGTTTTATAACATCGTCTATGACATTAGGCTACCAACTGGTCGATGACGGAGCTTGCCACTATGGGAACTGCTTGCAGAGACAGAGTCACCCTTAGAAGCTCCGTAGTAATAGTGAACAGTACAAACTCCAACAGAATTTTGCACTCGTACGTATAAGTGCGCTCTTCGACTCTTTTATTAGCTTAGTCAGAAATCGGCATTCGATGTACCAGTTTATATTGTTATCCCACGCTGCCAGAAAGTCAAATCGTATGAGCACACAGTTGGGCTCGACCGGCGCTCCAATGGTTACGCCCTCTTCATTGTCGAAGGTAGTTGTACCATCGACCACGATAGGCCCGAGATAAAGGAGATGGACGGTATACTCGCTGTATGTGGCGGTCAATACAATAGCCAAAGATTTGTTCAGTATTGTTTAGTGAAATTAAACGAAAAATGCCTTTCTACTTCAATATCTTCTAATATCACAACTCGGACGAAGAGAACTCTAGCATGAGACTGGGGCGGAGACAATCCATATTTGAGAAATCGAAATCAGAACTGTAAATAAACTACCTTGTATAGAAGGATATGCAAACACGATAATCGTAGCGTTTCTTGCATAAGCATTGTGCTGTCGTACAATCTCAGACAGAAGACCGGGGCAAAGACGGAAACTCCGAGTCTACCAAATATATCCTGTGTGGCCTTTCAGCACCGGTAGAAACTATAGGCATAACCGAAAAGAAAAGAAAAAAAAAAACAAAGGAAGCAGAATAACCTGTCAGGGTCGCGGCAACGTCTGGTCATTTACACATATTCATTAGGTCCATCCACATCTTGATTATCTGTTGTTGCAGCTTTAGAAGAACTTCTCTGTACTCCTCTCCGGAATTCCAAAAAGATTTGGATAATACAAAGAACATTAGGCAATAGCGCGTGATCTGGTAGCTGAGATTACGAAACGAACTGTAATCGAGTGTGCGCCGGTATGTTTGGCGGTAGTCTCCATAAGTATGAACAATTCTGTTGGTAGCTTGTTAATAACGTGCTTCACCTTTTTTTTTGTCCATCCCATTCGCCTGATTCTGAATCTTCTTTAGAGAGAAAAGCAAGATAACAGGAGAAAATCTCGAGCTTACAACATATTGGAGCCATCAGGGACACAATGTGTGCCCAGAGAGAGTGCAACGTCTCGAGCAGCTTCAAGTTCGGCAGGGAAAGAGTCATCCAAAGCTATAGGCAAGGGAAACACTCGATCTAGAGTGCTCATTAACGGACAGCAATCTGAACGGCGTAAGATGACATAGTCAAGGAAACGCGGCTGCAAGAGTTCAGCAGATTCTAGTGAGAAAGACCGCGGTACGGAAGCTGAGGCGTGATCAGTTCCATCAGCGGAGATGACCAGATCTCCAAGGCTGATGTTGACCTGATCTACCCATTTGTTAATCTGGCTCTTTGAGTTTCTTTGCGAATCTCGCTCGCGATCATCATATTCAACTGTGTATCGCTCTGAGCTCAGGGGGGGCAGCCTGAAACCACTGGTGTTTCCTGCCATGGCTTTTTTCTTGGGGATAGAGTTGAAGCAGTTTTTAATGACTCTGAAGCTTGTACTTAGAGGAATCGAGGATGACTGAAGTGGTTGGGTTGATAGGAGATAGAAGGATGGGAAGGAGAAAATAACAAAGGCATATGCTGCTCCAGGTATATTTAGAGAAGAGTAGCTCAAGTATATGAGGACATGTGAGAGGAGACTTGTGTTTGTTTTGGAGTTTTTCTTCCATGTTCGTATTCATGCTACAGAGGGCAGGTCAGGCCATTAAATACCTATGCGGTAATATGTCTTTGCCAATACCGGACAATAAGAGACCGGAAGAAGCAGAGGCCGGAAGAAGCAAGCGTCACATTGGAGTGCCTTGCTTCTTCGTATCCCGGTTTTCGCCATTTCGTGTATGTCTCCGAATCACGTTCAAATACGGTTAGGATAGTCAAAATGAAGAAACTCGACCTTTCCTTTCAATTCATTATGTTTTAGGGAGAAATGTCTTGCCTCACTTCCGTCAATCCAGCTAAATGTGTCCTGTCTTTTATGGAACACTCTCGAGATATGACATATATGGTCCCTAAAGAGGGAATCCTGTGCGGGTCTGCACTCATAAACCAACACGAGCGCACCACTGCGCATCGTGAAAGCACGGTAGATTCAAAATGAAATGCTTGTAAAAAAAAAAAAAGTGTAAACTTGGATGACGACTGTCTGACGGACAATGGGAGCGTTGGTTATGTTGGTTGGGTTGGTGATGTTGGTTGGTTGTGCTGTCAAAGTGTGCTCTTGGCTTTGCCTATTGAAGTTAGTTAACCAACATTACCACGTATACCGTATCATTGGTATCTGCATGTGCGCTATCCCTTGCTTCATGCGCCGTATTATCCCTTGCTTAATGGAATTTGATAGAAGACACGTGCCCCGCTCAGCGCAACGTCTTGTTACACAACGAGGCACAAACAAGGCGCAAATTGAGCAATTCTTCACGTTCTGAATTAAACCACCAACGCCGCCGTTTCCGAAGATAAGCGCTATTTTTAATCGAGTTTCCGGCCTGATACGAATGAAGGCCGTAGTCTTCGGGGGCGGTCAAACTTGGACACAATTCCAAGGTGCTGAAGACCGGCTGACGTATTGCGCGTTTCTGCCCAATCGGATGCTGCTCTCAAAAGAACCAAGGCCAAGGCTTACCACTCAAACGGGGAAGCTAAAAAAAAAAAAAGGAAGACGTAATAAATAAATAACTGAAATCAAATAAAACAAAATAATAAAATATATTCGGCACTCATCACCTGCGAGGAAGAACTATTAGCCTTGAGACAGTTCCATCTGCCCAAAGACAGAGAAATAGTAAGCCGGTGCTTGCTACCTCCTGAATCTACGTGTTTTAATTTATTATTCACACTACAAAGCAATGACCCATTCACGACAATGATGCACG
The DNA here is from genome assembly GCA_002917075.1 of Hawksworthiomyces lignivorus. Taxonomy (NCBI): domain Eukaryota; kingdom Fungi; phylum Ascomycota; class Sordariomycetes; order Ophiostomatales; family Ophiostomataceae; genus Hawksworthiomyces; species Hawksworthiomyces lignivorus. The sequence continues at coordinate 3,821 of NTMA01000079.1, forward strand.
TTGATTGTCTAGAAGTCGTCTAGATTATATTAAATCGCAGCATGCACTTAGATCTGTACGCGATGCTGCGTCCACATATGCCTTTTCATATTGTCCTTCCGCGCTATGCCATCTCGTGCTGGCTTGTAGGTACACCCTGGATAGTTGCAAAAATACCGATTTTCACTGTGAGCCTCGCGCTTGTGGCGATTGAGGTCAGACTGAGAAGCGTAGTCGTAGGTGCAGTTTTGCTGGTCACAAAGGAACGGACGTGAGTGTGTCTTGAGGTGTCGCCTACCCAAGCAGGAATAGGAGACGGGTCAGTAAAGCGAAACATCTTCGCGCCTTCCCTTATTTCTATAACAAAGGAATCGCACAAAGTCATCTTTGTGGCACTTGATTAGAGCTGGAGAACTTACGTCAGGCGCTTTTTGGCGGAGAACGTCTTGTCGCATTCAAGGCATTGCAGGGGATTGACTGCAATCTGGACGCTCTGGGCATCATCGTCGTTTTGGGGGAGGTGTTGCTGCTGAACTGCAGCATTTTCTTCTGGCCAAATAGCTTCCTCAACATGCTCGTCCTGTCCTGCAGGCTGTGTCTGTCCCCAGTTATACTGCGGGAGAGGACCGCCATGTCCGGCCTGGACCCAAAGAGGGTTAATGAACTTGTGTAAATGTGATTCGTTTGGTCCAGATGGTCCTCCTGGGTCTTGACTAGATATAAAGAGGTCTTAAATAAATTGAAAGCAGTAAAAGGGACAGCCAGCCGAATAAGGGAAAGGATTATGCAAATAACAAGGAAGAGCTACCGGCCGATGAAGAAGGAGACGGAACAAATGAGTGACACAGGTGGGTGCAAAAAAGTAGTAAGGATCGTGTGCGGGCGCACTCTCCACGTGCCGGCCGTGGAGAGGAAAAGAAGAAAAATGGAAGGAAACTCGAGAGAAATGAGTGGCCTTTTTATGGACAAAATCTCTGGCTAGATATCGGGAAGAATACGCCCAGCAGACCGCGGAAGAAGCAATTTGATTGGCGGAAGAAGGGCACGCCTCAAAATCTGCAGTCATGGACTTAACAAAGTCGAATCAAACACATCTCTGCGTTGAGGCTGCAGATTTTGAGGCGTGCCCTGCAATTCTACCAATCAGCTTTTATCTTGTCGAATGCTCACGAAGATTAGAGAATGATTTTTTGTTTCTTTTTCCTTTAATCTTATCTCCCTTTTCTTGTTTTTTCTTTTTTTTTTTCTGTTAACTTTTCCTGTTGTGTCTTCCTATTGTACTGGTCCATTCACCTGGCTTTCTAAGATAGAACTGAATAGATAGATATATAGCTAGATGAGAAGCATAAATAAAGCAGCTATTTCCTAGTCTCTAATACAATTTCATGCTCTTCTTTCAGAGACAGAGATTGCGAAGGTGGTGTATAGTTTACCTTTTGTTGCATCTATTCTCAAAACTTTCACTAGATGAACATTTTTGAAACACCTCTTCAGTTTTCACGTTGTCAGTCAAATTTCTTTTGAAAGATGTCTTCCCTATTCTGTTGTGAATCCTTTGCGCCGTTCCGGCCCAAACGTCTTCTTCACGAAGAGAAGTTCAACTCTTTCATGTCCTGGGCGAGCTATCCTCGCATAGCTACCCCTGACGAAGGCAGCGGCCAGAATGGCGATTTTGGAAATTATACTCCACCATATGCAGTACAACTCGTCAGGCAGATCAACTATGGCCCTCTCGAAGCCAAGCGATATTTTGTCCCCATCGAGGGAAAGACGGATGAGTTCGTCGAGGTGCTTGAGGATGCTCTGATTCAGGCCAACTTTAAGAAGTTGAACTCGTTCGTGCTTTGCCTTTGCTTGCCCCCTTACTTCTATTAGCTGCAAACTATGCTCAGAAGTACATTGCTAACTAGCAGTAGATACAAGAATTATAGGTGCGATGCGCATGATAAGTTCTTCGAAATCAACATTTACCAGAAGGATCCTGTCAACAAGCACCACTGGCGTGCTAATCTGGCTCGTCCTGCTAGTGAGATTGATCTTTGATTTGGGCAGCGGAACCAAATATTGTTGGCTTCTTAGGACCAGACAGGCACAAGCAGGAAAGCGTAATATGTCGTCTCTTGTAATACAGAGTCGCCACAGCTAATATGTGAGCTCAACATATGAACCTACTAGTTAATATACAATCTCTCCACTGCATTATGTTACTATATATAGTGCTTTCATAATTTTGTAGAAGCGACCAATGTCCAAAAAAATTGTTGGTTTACGCCAGTTGCCTGCAATCTAGCTGGTATTACTGTCGTACAATGTTAAAAAAATTCTTCAGCAGTTTATATAATTTAGCAAACAATTTTCGCTCATGTAGTTTGTAACATAGAACGAATGGCGGCGTAGAACGAGTGATTTTAAGGTTGAGGATAAGAGATGTTAAAGCAATACACATTGTCGCCAGAACGGCTGGCAGGCTTTTATGGGAACAACCAGGCCCCGTACGACTGTGACAATGCCATATCCGATAAAGCTCTACCATTTACGGCTTCTAATCATCCCCATAGGTTTTAGCGAGGCACATGATAACCACGACAGCTAAACGAGGTAACACAGACATGACCGTAGCGGCAATTCGTGTAAGGAAATGAATCGGCGTTATCGTTACGAAGTACAGGCCGTAAACTTGGATGCTAATGGTATTAACACGGTTAACGCTCGCGAGAAAACCCGTTCAAGATACGGTTCACATCCCATAAGCCTACTAATGGTACAGAGAAACGCCACGCAACAGAATCTTTAATTGTAAAATTGCATCAATCTGCGTTTTTAAAACTATTACTGGGAATTACTTCGCATAGGGATTTCTCAACAGTCAACACCATTCATTGTGGATGCCTACAGCTGAACATGCCACCTGTTATTTCATAGACGCTAGACCGAAGAAAGTCAGAGACCCTGGTTCAGGCAGACGCGAAAAGCTGTATAAATGACGTTCGATGGAGCTGGTAGTTCAAGAGCATTTGTGTTGACGCTCAGAGGTGTCTGCTCCTATTGAAAACGAAGGCATAAAAAGAAAAAAAGAAAGAAAGAAAGAATAAGCATACGCATGCCAAGCACGCCAAGCACCCAAAATGCGTACGCATCCACCCACCATGGAAACCAATTGCTTAATACAACGCTAACATTTCCCAGTCGCTAAATTAAAGCTGCCATTTAGTAGAGAAAAGCGACATGCCACAGGCTACATTACGGGCGACTCTGAAGCGGGCAAGACAACCTTGATGAAGGCGCTGGGCACGCAGGAGGTCAAGACGGTCGCCCCCACGCTAGGCGTCTCGTATGAAGAGACTGAATCGAACGACGGGTTGGGCTGGCGCTTCACGCTGCGGGAACTATGGGGTAAGCATGCACGCTGCGCCGAGAACACTGTGCATCCCAGAAGCCAATCCGCTTGTTAACAGCCTTACCTGTAGTTGGCTGCGTGCAGGGAGGGCCTCTTATTAAGCGATTTATCGCTTCAGGGGACTTTTGCATTTTTGTGCACGATCTTAGCCTCAGTCTCGATACGCGTTCGTCTACAGGCGAGTTCCAGTTCCTCATTAAAGACCTGCACGACAAGGGCCCCATGCACGTCTGGCTCGTCTTCACCAAGCAGGACCGCATTGACTCAGATGCACTGGTGGTCGAGCGCATGTCAGAGGCCACGGCCAAGTTCAAGGAGCTGGTCGCGCCGTACGCGCAAACCGTCCTCTTGCACCCGCTGCCGCTGCCGGGAATGGACACGCGACAGCGCATACGCACAGACGAGATCCTGGCTGATGTTCGCAGGGTGATGGACGAGGCCGGACTCGGACAAAAAGATACCGGTAGCAGCAAAGAAGGCAGAGAGGAGAAGGCTAGCACCGCCAACCAAAACAACTCAGGCCCTAAACCGTATGTGCCGCTTTCTGGAACGGATATGGTTGCCGCTATGACGCAGGCTATGAAGAGTATCAAGCACCAGTCGGCCGACGAGTTCTGGCGGGACTTCATGGCTGGCACGCTGCTCTCGTGGGGTCATACAGCACACCTGCGGGCCGGCTTTGGCGTCATTCTCGAAGGCTATTGGAAACCCAACGGCCTCCTGGACTGGGCCGATGATTTTATTGCGCACCTTGACCGACTGCGTGCCACGCACCCAAGCCTTTTCCGCAACTCGGCGCACAAGTGAGAAGCACTCCCTCTCTCTCTCTCTCTATGTATACTTTTTTGCCCCTCACCTGGATGCCTGTTAACAACCTAGAACCATGACTATCTTTTGGCTGCAGCGCATCCACCTGGCCATGGTGCGCTACATGGAGAGTCGGGGCACAATCAAGTTGGGCAAGCTGCCACAGCTCAAAGATTTCCGCGACGTCCTGCAGGAGAGCAGCAGCCTCCTGGACAAGAATTTGTGGCGGCAGTTCTACTCGCCCGAGGTCATGTTCAGCGCCGAGGCCAGGCTCGAATGGTGCTTCCCGGACATTGCCGCACTCCCGGAGCCGATTCCGGTTCCAGCCGTGGACGCGTCCATTGCGGATCTGCGGCTGCCCCGCTTCGCCTTTGCCGTGGTCAAAAAGACCCTGACGTCGGGCATGCGCCGCGCGGTCGTGATCAAGCACGCTTTCCAGGCGCTGCTCAACCTGGCCATGCGGCGGCACTTGGACACTCTGTCGCCGCCGTACTCGAAGACGCAAATATACGTCTGGATCCAGCTGGTTCATGCATCGCTGGGTGGGCTGACTGGCGGGACCAGCGCAAAGCTGGGCAATGAAAAATGCAACCTGGAAGCCATCACATTTGCCAAGTTCCAGGCTGTTTTTGGAATCAGGGGCGATGAATGGAAGGAGTACTATTCGGAAGAGCGGTGGACTAGCCTAGAAGCGCAGACGCAGTTCGTCGTTCCAGATCTCAAGCAGCTGCCCAACGTGTTCCCGGTACCCGCAGATCACAGTGAGAAGCCTCAGGCCGCTGCGGAGATAGACGGAGATTCGGGAGCTCAAACAGGGTCCCAAGCTATGGAAGATTCAAACGAAGACGAGCTGGCTTTCTACGCAGAGCTTGCAGTCGGCGAAGTTGAAAGCATCTTGGCAAAGGAAGCCGAGCAAGCGGCTAATACCGAAGCATCAGAAAAGGCAGAAGATAAGGCAGCATACAAACTCGAGGATGACACTTGGACGCTAGTAGACGATACCTACTCGCCCACAACACACGGCGAACTGCTTTTGCATATCTTCCGCGGCCTTGTTGCCGCCACACCTGGTGTCGGCCTCGCATACTTGTCGGAAGCGACAGTGACCCGCATTGTCGACAGCATCTCTGCAGATTCACAGTTGGCGAGGGGCATGACGCAAAAACGCTTTTGGATACAGCAGGTGGCAGACGAGATGCAAAAAGACCAGACCACGGTGCCGGCTGCAGAGCATTCAAAGCCGGCAGCGACGCAGTTTGCGTGGTTCGTTCGACGGCACTCGAGGCTGGCATGGGACGGCCTTCCGCGGATGTACTATTCGCCCAAGCTGTGGGAGAGCGTAGAGGCTCAGGGGACTTATGTGTCGCCAGACCAGCAGGCATTTTAATGGTCGGTCTGCCACAGAGACACTCCAGCGATAAAGGCGGCCTAATTCGCCTAGAAACAAGCAAATCTGCACCTGTGGCGTGTTTATCTACTCCGTTATCGTCCGTGCCGCTACCATACCTTTTTTAGTTAATACCTCCATAACTGGCACCCCCCCGGCTTTGCCTAGATCTACGCCATGTGCTTTTAAAGGGTCCAGGCCTTCAGATGCGCTTCAAAACAAAGACTGGGTTGAAGCACGGATTATTTGAGGGGTCCAAGTAGTCTAATAAAACATATTTTTAGCGGCATGTTTTCAATATCCTCCAATGGGTCATGGTTAGTAAGAGCCAATTCAAAAGAATGGAAGCTATATGAAATAAGGCAGGACAGTCTTTGCTTGTGTATACTTAGATGTGCTTAATGCCCCCCGACGGTGGTGCTGGCAATTCATGGGGAAAATAGAAACGGTACACATGGAGACATGCAACCTCCACACACTGGGAGATTGGTTCCGAAAAATACGCACGATTCATAATCTATATTGGTTAGTGGCAATTTGATATCAGGAGACAGGCTGCTGCAAGCAGCTCGACTCGGCGAGTAAGGTGACGATTTTACATCACCTCCGTGCGAGATAATTTATGTACTGTACATTTTCCTAGCCGATCGAGCCGATATCCTACTTTTTGGCGCTTGTATGCCGTAGAGAAGTGGACCATGCACTGTGCGATTCTTCATCGATCGGCGATCAACGGTGCAGAGCAACGTCAACCGTACGAGACGGGTGAACGCATGCTGTAAAGTAAAAATGAGCCATTCCTTACTGCTTGCAATCCAATGACGACAGTGGCGGAAGAATAACGGATAGGGAATATGTCCACGAGACCCGAATGCTGGAAGTATAAGAAACGGGGCTTCCTCCCTCGATGGGCTGTATAAACTTCTCCAGTAGATTCTGGCAATAATCACTCATAAATTTTGTCGAGACAAAAATCAACTGAAAGCAACCATGACCGGGCTTACAGATGAAGCCGTGATCGAAGGACACGATCTGATTGATGGTGCAGAGCACGAGGCGCAAGTAAGTAGAGAATGCGGTAGAAATAAGCAAGACGAAACGCAGAGTCATTTTGCCTAACTTAACAATTAGGCCGATCCCAAGGATTTCAAAAAAGTTCACCCCGTGGGTGAGTCCGGCGGTTCCATCTTGCCAGAAAGCAAGGCGGGCGCCGGCGGCAGCAAAGGCCATAGGAAGATAGGCAGTCAGGGAGAGATTTGGTATTCAAAGGTAGAGGGACGCCAGGGAAATTGAATACGACATAAGTCAAAAAACCAGAAAATTTTATATGTCATAGTTTGACAACTTGTTCTTCGTGGTTAGGAAGCGATTCAACTAGCAAATAAAAACATGTGCCAGCAAAGTATCTGCATGCGAATTTCATCGAGTTCTCTTTCTGTGGAGTGCATTGTTCTGCCGCTGCTTTTACTTGCTTTGCGGGGCAAGTCACAAGAAATTACTGCATAAGCCTAATTCTAGAGCAACAAGAAATGCGCTAAGTACACATTAGGGGACTCCTCAGGTAAAAGTGACTCATCTACTTCAAAAGGAGCTAGGAATTTTCGTTTTCGTATTGGGAAATTTTCTCGACTGCTATATGGAAACCCTTGGAATCTAATCAATCAATACATAGTGGGCAATTTTACATTTTTTGTGATACGAAGCGAGAGAACAAGGCCTGGTATTATTGATAGAATTTTCACAGGTGGTCACCATGCCCAGCAGATTTAGATCGACCGCAGAGCCTCATAATTCCAATGGCGACGCTATTCAACTGGAACAGATCCCAGAAACTCCAACAACTAACTATGAGCTGCGCACAGAAAATATTGAAGGTCGAAACTCGATACCTCCGATTTCTGATGGCGACTGGGACACGAAAGAGGGATGGCCTGTTGTGCTAGCCGGCTCTTCTCTGTTCTTTGTCTATCTGGGCTTGGTATATTCGTACGGCATTGTGCAGCTTCATCTGACCGAGTCGAAGCTTGCAAGTGTATCTACACTATCATTTATTGGGTCTGTGGGGGCAGCGATATCGCCTCTCTCTGCCACAATAGTAGCGCGGATCATCAAGAGCATTGGATACAGGGCCACCGCACTCGTTGGAAGTATTTTTCTCGGTCTTGGAGAATTCACGGCAGGTTGGTCGACACGGTCGGTGCCAGCGATGTTCATCACGCAAGGATTTTTGTTTGGTATTGGATCTTCAATGCTGTTCTTGGTAAGAGATGTGCATCTACGTGCCATGCAAGCCATTACGCTAATTCCGTCCGCAGCCAGCTTCCACAGTTCCGTCCTTGTGGTTTAAAAAGAAGAGGGGATTGGCGACCGGAGTAGTCTATGGCGGCGCAGGCGTTGGCTCCGCTGTCATCGCCGTATCTATGCAGAAGCTGATCGATGTCGTTGGGCTCGAGACGGCCTTGAAGATTCTCGGGTCTTTGGCATGGGCAATTTGCATTCCAGCATCATTCTTTCTTAAACCTCCTGTTGGACGCGGCCGTGTAGTGTCCAGCTTTCAGTGGTAAGCATCCCTCGGCACCAAAGAGTGGGAAAGAACGCGAGGGCCCTGCGATTATCTCACTAATTTGCGGATCAAGGCGTCTTTTTCGAAGTGCCAAATTTAACATTATGCTCTTCATGGGCGCGATAGCCACCTTTCCCCTGTTCGTCCCTCCTTTCTTACTCCCGCTTTATGCTTCATCTATCGGCCTCTCTAGCCAGACCGGCGCGGCTCTCCTTGCAGCCTGGAACATTGCCTCGGCTCTGGGCCGTATCGGCATGGGATTTGGGGCCGATGTGCTCTTTGGCCCGGTAAACTGCTTGTTCGTCTCTCTCATGGTCATAGGCTTAAGTGCATTGTTGCTGTGGCCGTTTGCTTCATCACTTGCGCCACTGATATTCTTTGCCATCTTAAACGGCATAGGATCTGGTGGCTTCTTCAGCCTCATGCCGGTTGTTGTGGGCGCAGTTTTTGGTGACGGCCAGCTTGCCAATGTTATGTCTATGATAGTCACTTCGTGGGCGTTTGGTTATTTTATGGTGAGACCTACAAATGTACTTTCGTTAATCACCTCTCGATGAAACCGGTGCTGACATGTAATAAGGGAGCACCAATTGCTGGATATTTACTACAGGCTTATGGTGGCACGGGCGGCGGCCTTGCAGCGTTTCGGCCTGTGTTCTTTTATGCTGGTTCTTTGACGCTGGCAAGTGCGGGTCTGATATTGGCAATCCGCTTGATGATGAACCGAAGTATCCTTGCCAGAGTCTAGTTTTCCTAGGCCGCCTCAGCGAAATCAGATCAGTAGAAACTCTAGCTGTGATACATAGATCACATGCACTTAATATTAAGGCCGCTGCGCCCGGCTTCCTAACGCCGCTATGTCCGGCCTGATAGAATCAAAAGAAATCAAATAGAGTATGCAGGTAGTTCAATTGGGTTGAAACGATATGTTTACTATTAAGAGAAACTCCTAAACCAAGAAGGTCGGACTGATACTATTAACGGCCTCTATCTCCGACACGAAGAGGCTGATCTCAGGAACACTCGAGAGAAAAGCGTGTCTATTTTGATGTAGATCGCGTGTGCTTCAGTTGATGTAGTTTGAATACCTCTTCATCCAATCCCGGAGCCGGGCCGTCTACGACGAGACCTGGAGCAACTTTGTTGATCGCGAGGGGAACCACTGGACCTGCCCGAATCCCATTCTCCTTCTGCCACGCCACGAGCTGCTCTGAGGACGTGGCGTACACAATGCGGCCCAGCCCGACATTAGCATGTAGAGTAGAGCACATGGGGCAGTGCTCGCCAGATGTATAAACCGTGCAGGAAGCTCGCTCAGGTAGACTAAGGTTCTTCTGAGCCCAGGTGGCCAACGTGAACTCCGGATGCAACGAGAGATCTGCATCTGATATTGTTCGGTTTCGATCCTCCTTCAGAACCTGCCCTGAAGCATTCACAAGCACCGATCCATAAGGAGCGTCGCCGGCCTCAACAGCCTCACGTGCTAACTCGACGCACCGCCGCAAGTGAGCAATATCTGCATCAGAGAGCATTTTCAGTGTGAACTGTCAGGGCCAGTGCACTATGTGTGCTCTAACTAACATATATGAATAATAGTCAGCATAGGTTAAGTAACATTATAAGGCCAAGGCCTCATACCTACTTTCAATAATTAATAGTGTGTTACTACACGCTGATCTGGTTAAATTGGTAGATGCAAGCAATTGTGAACAATAAGGAAACTTCGAAATACTGCAAGGCTTAGCAGATAACGCCGATCAAATCGGCGCGGGGTAGAACCTACTAGTCGTTCTTTTCGTATCTAGGATTCTAAGACATGAAATCGTATGTATTGCTAACATTGTTCATCTTATCATGGTGTGGGTTCTACAGAAGGTTTTGGCCTCGTGATTCATCCTTTGTTATGCTGCAGCCAGGGAAAGAAAGTCACTCTCGAACCATGAGGCGTACGATTCATAACCATGCAAAACCAACCTCCTTTGAGCGCATCAAAGCACAACCAAGTCAACGGATGCGCATAAAACAAAATACCAGTCAACACATTTACCATGGCTCAACTCCGCCATCGAGATCTATGATGCCAGACTTCTCAAAATCGGCATCTCGCTTTCCTAATACAATGTCCACGAGAGCGATTGCTGGGTCGCGAGGTGACCGCGCACCGGCATCAATGCGCATCTGGACGCCTTTCTCGCCCGACAGATTGGTTACGCAGAAGCCAGGGTTGAATGCGCAGACTCGGCAGCCCCACTCAGAGAAGTTGAACCGGTGGCAGGCCGACATCATGTTCATGGCCGCCTTGCTCATGCGATAATGGTCGGCGCGTGACCTGTAATACTCATACGCTGGATCCAGCCGTAGAGTGATAGAGCCCTGAGTCGACGACACATAGATGAGGTAGGGTTTTGGCGCTTTCTTCAGGAGCGGCTCAAAAGCCTCTGTCAGTAGCGCAGGACCGAACACGTTGGTCTCGAACGTCTCGCGCAAGCTGCGCAGCGTGTCACCCGGGTGGCTCGCGATGATCCCAGCGTTGCTAATGAGGACATCCAGCTTACCGAAGGTGGCCTCGACGAGAGACTTGGCCGCCTGGATGGACTGGGGATCGGTGATATCGATGTGCACGAGCGAGAGAGTACCGTACTTCTCTGGGCCGGCGAGCTGGGCTTGGGCGGCTTCGAGGGCCTTTTGGCCCTTCTCCAAGTTGCGGGCGCCAAGTAAGATATGGAAATCTGACGATGTCTGGGCGAGAGCAAGGACGGTCTCGTAGCCTATGCCACTGTTGGCACCTAGAAGGGGAGAAAATTAGTTAGAATAGTTTATCTCCCTAGAAGAAAACTTGTCTGGCTTACCAGTAATGAGGATAATAGTCTTATCTATGGCCATAACGATAGTCTTCTCCTCTTTCCTCTTTGTGTAAGTCTAGGACTTCTATCATAAAGTAATAATTTCACAACCTCGCCTGCTGCGAAGCAAAACTATCACATATGAAATCTTATCAAAATCCGACCTTCACTAGCTGTCCAAAGGAAGTAATGCTGTCAATACAAAATTGTACAGTGCATGAATGTCAAGAGTATATGTACTAGTGACTAAATAAAGATATCACGGATTTAGAAATCTAGGAAAGCGAGGTGTTCGGGAGTTAGGAGTTAGCCTATCCCCACCCCGACAAGAAACCTATAATGTAAAAAGCAACTCTTTTTATAATTCTCCCTAATTTTTCCATCGTTACCACGATGTATACATTTATAGATATTATTTCATTGCAGATTTTGACAAGCACTCCTGACTGCACGATTCTGCGAAACCAAGTCATTGCATGCCAGCACATATAGCTGGACAGAACTCTGCTCCATCTCTGACTCACGATATGTCCATTAATTTTTTTGATAAAAGAAAAAATCTTTTTATGTGTCAACCACAGTACATGGCGTCCATAGGGTATTTGGATCGGGCTTCTAAATGATTTCACGGAATTTAAGCTGGATTTCTCCACACCACTTTCATTATCTTTCTCCACAGCTCGTCAATCGTGCCTCTTGTTTGTTGACACGAAAGGTGAAGAGATAATCTCGGCCTTGTTTTGTGCGGCTTATATCGAATCCCGTGCTCTTCACAGTCCTATTGCTTTTCAGCCCTAGCATTCTCAATCATATCTGTCTCGGCCTCCAGTGTCACGCCACTCTTCCTATCCATTTCGAGGAAGCGCCTATCGTTATCGAGATCGGCTTGGAAGACAGCGACCATGTCCTTGTCCCCAAACAAGGCTGCGATTTCCTCAAGTGGCTTCCCTCGCGTGTCAGGATAGAACCAGATTACGAGTGCAGCAAGAGCATCGAAGACGATAAAGATGATATAGAACCTCCAGCCGATTGAGTTGAACGCCGTGGGTGCCGACTGCAGCCAGACAATGCTTGCCACGCAGAGGCTGCACATTCCAAGAGCATATCCCTCACCACGGACAAAGGTCGGCCATATCTCTGCAACGTAGCAAAAGCCTACACCTTCGACAAAGAGACCGAGGCAAGTGACATTGAGGAAGAGCATGGCTGCGCATGCGATCAGACCTGCGTGGTTGGTCGTTCCCAAATAGTTCTTTTGCAGGGCTGCCTCTATAATGACGGTAATACCGCTAACGGCGAAGCCAAAAGACATAAGCTTATTTCTGGGAAATCGGTCGATGACGAACATGCTTGCTGTATTCATGACCCATCCGCATATTTGATAGCCGCCCTGCATCTGAAGAACACTGCCGTTGCTGAATCCCAGGCTCTTGTAGATCAAGCCACCATAGTCTATTAAAAAATACAACTCGTGTGAGTCGAAGACGAAACTAGAAAGGGGAGACCGGAAAGGTAAAGCAAGGACAGACTCACTGTTGATGACAAGAGCACCTGAGCTCATTTGCGCAAATGTAAGGAAAATACTAACCATCGCCCGCGTTCTCAAAGACTTCCTCTTGAAGATCTCCACATAGTTGCCAGAGACGGTGCTTGCCGACTGTGCCATGTCCATTTGCACCTGTTGCTGGATTTGGTACATTTCTTTCTTTGCATAGAGATGACCTGGGTCGTTCTTGTTGTAGTGCAGGTTGCGAAGAATTTCCCATGCTTCTTCTTTTCTGTTCTTCGACAAAAGATACCGGGGGGATTCCGGCACCCAGTGCATCCCGATCAAGAATAAGAAGGGAAACAATCCAGCAAGGCCTAGAGGACCTCGCCACTGGTTGTTGTGGCTTGAGGTGTAGTAGTAAAATCCCACCCCAGTGTAAGAGGCGGCAGTGTAACCAAGATTGATCATTGCTGGGTGGATCTGTACTAGTAGACCTCGCCTTTTCGGTGGGACAAGTTCCGCCATCCACATCGGAATCGTGGACAGCATCTGGAACGAACCCCAACCCTGAAAAAACCTGAACGTGATGAACATGCCAATGTGCACGGAGCCTGCAATAATACCACTCGAAATGAGAATAATAAGCGCGGCTAGAGCTGCACTCTTCTTCCGCCCATATCTATGAACGAAGTAGCCGCTAAAGAGCGAGCCAAAGGCACCTCCGGTATAGTAGAGGCCGTTCGTAGCTCCGATAAGCGCTGTGGCATTTGAAGCTGTTGCCAGATTCATGCTGATGAACCACGACGGCTGTGAAAGCGTTGTTGCGATAATAGAAGAGGCATATCCCATGCTAGCGGAGCCAAAGCCGAGAATGATAAAGATCAATATGACTCGCGGGTTAATACCCGTAGCGACTGCTGCTTCGTCCAAGTGCACATCTTCAACCACTTGTCCACGATCGGACTCCACTGTGTCTTTGTCTGCAGCCATAACTGCAATGCCAAGTAAGGAGATAGAAGCGTGATATCAGAGAATTCAAAGTTGGTTTGGCCAGTATGGGATAATAGATGAAATGAAAACAATAAACTTTCAAGGCTGGGTTCTCGTGGTCAATTTATGTCATGTATATTCTTATCTCAGGTTCAAAGACTTTGGATGCACACACTTCGATTGGGCAGGGATGGCCGAGGTATTCATATACCACGGGCCGGAATCTGGGGTTTTGATTGAGTTTTGATGACGATCTCCTCACCAATCAAGAAGACCAAACGTGACAACAATTCCATTAAGAATGCCCATTGTGGAGTGCTAGTAGTGGTCCCAAGCGTAGGTGAAGGTCCCCCACGGGGAAGCTAGTGAATGCCGAGATCATAGAAATATTGCTGGTATGGGAATGTTCTCTGTGAGGCGCCCCTAATTTCCTATTTGCAATTTTCTATACAATTTAATTCTATATGTTTGAGAACGTATTGTCCTACTAAGCACTAACTATCTACGGATAATGAGTCCGTCAACATATGCCGCTCAGCGAACAGCTAGCGATATGAAGAGCTCTGGCTTCACGGCGCAATGACACACGTTTTGACAACCTGGCTTCCTCCCTCGCATTTTCCGCGGTCTATTCGAGCTTAATCAAACTTTAGGATCGTCATTGATCTACATCAAACAGATATCATCCCCTCTGATCGACTTCCATATGCCCGCTCAGTTGCCGATGTTTTCGGTCCGATCATATGCAAATTGCCAGGCCGCTGCACGCTTCATTTGTGTCGGATCCGAGAGCGCTGAATCCCTCTGTATCGACATCTCGTTCAGCGTCTCCGAAGAGTGTTTCCCAGGTCACGATACAGTCTACGATTTTCTATATTGTAAAAAGAGTCATGACCTCGGTTACAGTGATTTATGATCAACAAGATACAGTTTAGCTCAAGGATATAGAAGTCTTGTCTTTGACCAAACAAGTCAACCAAGGGGCAAGATATGCGCCAGAGCTTTTCCTAAAGAAAAATAACACTTGAGGGGTTAATATTATGCTCCGTGGATTCCGGAACTAATCCAAGGTGAGAAAGTCATCATGTATGAGAATCTTTGTAGTAAAGTTAGGGGCTGATGGATATTTGACATCAAAATATAAGAAATTATGATTGGTTAATAGAGAATTCTAGACTTCTGGAGAACAGACAGAACTAGTCTTAGTATCGTATATTTCATTTGGGGAATTTTATATTAGGGTGCTGGCTTGAACTCTAATTTGGCATATTTGTTCCAAAGTCGTGAGCGATAGTTATGATATATTTATCAATAGATTCGATATTGCCTGCTGTCTATATGACATAGGGTGAATTAGTCAACTTTCGTATAAAAGTGGTAATCGTTACCTGTGTGCCAACTCAGGTGTGCTAGATATCCTGCAAGTCTTGGAAACGTTCACACCTCCAACCGTGCAATAGGTGGCTTGTAGTTATTAAATTATTTAGTGGAATTGGTAGGCATTTCGGTTTTGAAGAAGGTAACCTTGGTAATGGGTGTGATTTGTGTAGATTTATAATCTCAAGTGACTGTTCTCCTTTACGAGGGTCCTTATGTCGTCTGTAGCACAATGGATCCCCGAATCGCTATTTACCGAAGGTCGACGCGCAAACGGCATTCTAGTTTAGATTCATGGAGACCTCGGATATTCTATATAAAGAGCTTATGTCCGTTTTTAGAACTAACACGGCTGTACAACAACGTCAACTTATACAGAAGTCCTTCCATTAAACTCATCAATAGACAAGCAGTACTAAGCGCTAGTTAATGGCTATTGGAGGCTCTTATAGAATTTCCCTCTCACGATGAACACTATAGGTTTAAGATAAAAGTCAAAAAATTTACTTAGCACAACTCAGTATCCTCTATGCGTAATGTACTTCTTTCTATCTTCAGTTGATTGGAGACCTTCTACGTAGTCCTATGACTCTCATATGACAAGCTGTGGTACTGAAGTGCCAGGGAAATGACTCAAGGCGGATGACCGACTCTTTATGCCGAAATCCTTAATGCAATAACGTTACTGTTGCGCGTGGGCTGGCTCCTAGGAGGTGAAAGCCGTTAATTGCGAAACGAAATAAAAATAGATTCACATTGACCCCGGATTTGACGCCTCCAGGGTAAACATACCCCATGGATCTGCTCCCCACAGACGCGGGGAGAACCTGGATATTAAATATTTGCGTGGAGCAAATAGGTCACATGCAAAAGAGCTGGAAAAATATATTGCAAGACTTTCAGAGTTTGAGATTCTAAAGAATTTAATATGCAAGCAGCTAGCGTACTAAAAAGAATATTAAATGGATGGCGCGCTCAAGAATTCAACGTAGCAAGCCCGAGGTCAGCCAGATTTCCTCGGCTACCACACTGCGACTATGCCATACCAGTATATAAGGCTACGCCACCGTAACACATAGCTGTTGATAACTTGATTTTCTTCGTAAGTGGTTAGAATATTGCCTGATACAATATATTAAACGTTGAGAGATACTTGTATATCTTTTCCAGTATGCTTTCACTTCGGGACTCCAGCCGCCAAATCACCCCGGCAACTTATGCGGTCATCCTGTTAGCATTGGTAAGGTCTTCAGCTCGAATCAGATTAAGTTATTGATTCTCATACTCTCGTATCTAGGCAATATGTTATATCGTCGGTTCTGCCTTTTACAACTTATTTTTACACCCACTACGAAAATATCCGGGGCCGAAGCTTTGGGCTGTGTCTCAGATACCTTACTCTCTAGCATGGATTTCTGGCAAAGGACATAAGAAGATGTACGCATTACATCAAAAATATGGCGATATTGTTCGAGTTGCTCCCGACCATCTTATTTACGGATACCCCGAGTCGTGGAACGACATCGCAGGCCATCGAAAGCGAGGTCAGGATGAAAATGGAAAAGATCCTGATTTTTGGAGAGGCGATGACAAATTCACTCTCGTTGGATCCAATCGCGAGAGGCACAGCCGCCTGCGAAAAGTACTTTCTCATGGTTTCTCTGCCCAGGCAATGGTGGAACAACAACCTCTTTTCCAAGGCTATGCTTCCCTATTGATCCAGAGACTCAAGGCTGCCTCTGCTCAGGGCCAGGCCGTGGAGATTACTTCTTGGTACAACTGGACCACCTTTGATATGGCTGGGGAATTAATTTTTGGCGAGCCCTTTGGCTGTCTGGAGAAATCTCAATACCACCCTTGGGTGAAGCTGCTCTTTATGCACATTAAAGGCATAGCTATATCAACAGCCGTCATCAGATTTCCCTTCGCTGAAAACCTCGTTAAATTGATGACCCCGAAGAAAGTGGCGGAAGATATTAAAGCCCATGTCGCGTTCACAGAGGCACAGGTTGGCAAACGCCTCGACTATGACAACCCGAGGCCAGACTTCATGGAGTCGATGATCAAGGCTAATAAGAAGGGCGTAAGTCGCCCTGATATATTACGTGTGACAAGAAGGCCGATTCTGACTCTCACTAGATTGTTTCACAGAAAGAGGTGCTTGCCAATGCTCATAATCTGATCGTTGGCAGCTCGGAAACAACGGCAACTTCCTTAGCAGGCGCTACCTATTTGCTGTCCATCAACAAACCAATACAAGCAAAATTATACGAGGAACTGAGGGCTACTTTCCAAACTGAAGATGAGATTGACCTTGTCAGCGTCCAAAAGCTCGAATATATGTTTGCAGTCTTGCACGAAGCCCTTCGCATATACCCTGCTGTTCCCTCTTCTATCCCTCGCAAGACACCAGCTGAAGGAATTACAATCGGCAAAGACTTTGTCCCTCCAAATGTAATTAATCTCATTATACACTTCCTGTTCCGCTGAGGTTCTACTGACACTGGCTGTTAGACTATTCTCGATATCTGGCAGTGGCCAATGTTTCATAACCCGAAGTTCTTTAAAGATCCCGAGTCATTTGTTCCTGAGAGATGGCTCGGCGACCCAAGATATGACAGCGACAAAAAGGAAGCGCTGCAGCCATTTTCTGTTGGTCCGCGCAATTGCATTGGCAAGAAGTAAGTGTATTGCCCCAATTTGCATTAATGTCCAAAGCTGACCTTGCTGTAGCCTCGCTTATGCTGAGATGCGACTTATCTTGGCCAGAGTGATGTGGAATTTTGAAATTGAGCTGGACCCACGCAGCGAAGGATGGCTGGATAAGAATCTAGTATATTTTCTTTGGGAAAAGCCAGAACTCTACGTTCGCCTCCAGCCGAGAGGTACAGAGCCTTCAGAGGCACAGGCAACTTCTACTGCGTAGTTGGATGTATTAACATGGATGGGGCTGTAACATAGGAAAGAGAAGGGCAGGCGCTTTAGTTTCTTTGATGGGAGAGCCGAAACACAGCTTGCTTGCTGCCACTAATCAATTAGTAACTGGAGGAATATTGCAAAGCCCTTCTCTCATATCAACACGAGAGATGAAATGGTGGCTCATGATAGGAACAAACAGCATATAATTCATATGAATCAGATGAATAAATTATTTACAGAATTTATTCGGCATCCATATGCTAACGAGCTTGACCTAATAAGCAAGAACATATACTGCATATATCGAGAAAACAGAGTCTCACAGAGTACTGCTTGCAAAGCATGATGAGCCTCTTAGTCTTATGTTCTAGTTCATCAATACATGTTGAAGTGTAAATCGGGTTCCTATCTACGGTGGCCAAAGACAGACGTTGGCCATGGCCATTCCGACACCATCCATGCGTCTGCAACATAATACATTGCTTGGCAATTCGCTTATCGGCCCTGTCAAGTTCTCCACATCAATCGCCTAGCTAAGCAACAACAGAGGTTACATGTACGAGTATGAGCACAGACAACAAACGCGGTATCTGCTTGTGACAAACATGGGGACCATGTCAATTAACGAAGTCCTATTTCTTCTCCTGTTCCATGGTATCCGAAG
Source organism: Hawksworthiomyces lignivorus (assembly GCA_002917075.1). Lineage (NCBI taxonomy): Eukaryota > Fungi > Ascomycota > Sordariomycetes > Ophiostomatales > Ophiostomataceae > Hawksworthiomyces > Hawksworthiomyces lignivorus. The sequence goes on from NTMA01000079.1 coordinate 22,236, forward strand.
TCTCCACCAGAAGAGTTCTCTATACAGTAGCTTCCCCGAACCTACGTCAGATGAGACGTCCTTGATTAGACTGCTAATTTATCACGTCTTGCATACATTGTGAATCGCGAGAAGAGAAGCACCCAAATTTTAAAGTATAGCTTAGATATATCTATGATGAGAGTTCAAGTTGGAAAAATAATTACAGGATGACCCTAAAAAGAGAACTGAGAGGAATTAGAAGCAATATGCGTAAAGATGCTTTATCGACCATCGAGGTTTTAGAGCTCGATTATGCAGTTTCTAGAAAAGCAATACGATGTGATTTATGCTCTAATTATTTACTCTGCGAAATTTCGCCAAGTTAGGAGGACATAAGCAAGGCCTGCTGTCGGCATACAAAATTAGGTTTCAGTACCGTGCCACAATATTTTGTTTTTGGTTGACACGACTGTTCCATTTATCAACTTCGGGCCCGGGGGCGGCGAATGTGCTCGCAGGCGTCACCATCGCAAAAGATAAGCGAAGATTTTGATAAATTGTTCTCTGCGACATTTCCATTCGGCTTTCTCCTATCTATTAGACGAGGCAGACCATCTCATGAGAGCGTTCTCCAGGGCTAACTAAAGCCGTGATGCCGCCGTTAGAGTCGACATAAGCAGTGTAACTATAAGAACCAAGCCCCTAGCCCTCACTCAGTCCTCAGCATTCTGTTGAGAGTATGCAGCAAGCGGATGAAATTCATACAAAGATGACAGCTCTGTTTGGTTAGCATTCTCGTAGTGATTGTACAGAGAATAGCTGGCTGTTAGTCGTTTGCCATTAGCCGGTAGCCGTTAACCGCTAGCGGGGGGGCTTTCTCGGCTACTAGGTGACCGAAACCCTGCATGCTGACTTCGTACGAGACAACAAAAACTGGGGTATCTCGGCCTCGGCTTTTATGATCTGGGGCTGAATCCACTACTTCTCCTCACGAGCTTAGCTTCATAAGCTTAGCTCACGAGCAGATCAGTACTTCTCTGCGCATAGTTAGGTTTGTAAACTCCCTGGTTGGTGGAAGGGGTGCTAGAAGAGGAACAAATGGTCCGTATGTCTCATACTAGCTCCAACTCGTCCCCCACAGCTGTGCTCAACATCATGTCCGGCGCTCATTGCTATTTTAGGTCGAGTTTTTAACCCAAGTCTCGATTTTGCAAAAATCGCTCGTGCAAGGGAAGAGAGGCTCCTTAGAGCGTGGCTCTGTATTCGTCTTCTTTTATCAGAGACATTGTTTGTCTCTAGGCTGCTGCATCTGATTAGTTGATCTATGTACATGGTAGACTGATGTGGGGAGTACACTCCATGTCTTGTATGGCAATCTACAAGACAAATAGATAATGGGGAATTCCCATACCCCGTGGGGAAAGCGGGGAGCACTGTAACTTTTTTATTTTATTTTCTTTCAGGTCTGTCCTTTGTAGTGTTACGTCTTTGACTACCATAATGTTTTGCTACATTGACAAGCCTCTCTAATCCAGTTACTCTCTCTTCACATAGAAGCAGCTTATTTCTCATCGCAATTTTAATTTTCGGTTGTGTCTCAATGGCATCGCCGAATTCTAATTCTAGCCTGAACAATGTAGCTCCTGAGGGGGGGCGAGCCAGTTCTAGCAGGATATCAGACCAGCGGCCCTCCGCCTGGGATACCAGTCGCCTCAAGCGACGTGCCACCAAAGCTTGCCTCTCCTGTCGCACTCGCAAAGTGCGCTGTGATGTGGTAAGCAGAGGACAACCATGCACAAACTGCCGGCTCGATAAGGTTGATTGCGTCGTCAAAGAGTCCAATAGAGGACGAAGAAATGCACAATGCGCCCAGCTTGTAGCGGAGACTGCCCCTGCCGTAGAGAGCCTCAACGCAAGTCTCCCACAGGTGGGCCTATCTCCTCCTGCAGATCGATCACCATCGCGACAGCCAGGGGAGAACCAGACAAGCAACCGTGCTGCTTCACTGCCCTTTGAAGGTGAGTTAGAGAATGCCGCCCTTTAGAAGAAGGCTTTCTTTGGCCAAGAGGATTGATTCTTATGTCTCAAGACCAGCAAGAGCTTCCTGCACCGCAAGAGATCGCGGATGGGATCCAAGTCGACCTTCATCCTCAGAATCATCAACCTGTCCACCAACCTGTCCAGAGTCACATCTCGCCCATCTCTGACCAGTGGTCGCAACAACATACTTCGCCAGCAAACTTCAAACCTAGCAGTTCTTCGCCACGTCTGCCGCCCTACATCCGGCCAATCCCGTCGACCCTGCGCCGAAGAGACCTGGAATATCTCACAGACTGCGGCGCGCTAACTATCCCCGACGATGCCTTCCGCGATGAGCTGCTAAAGACATACGCCACTATCGTCTATCCATTTATGCCCGTCATCGACATTGAGGACTTTCTCGACCCCATCGCTAATGCGGATGGTCGTGATCCCGTGAGCTTGCTGCTCTTCCAGGCCGTCATGTTTGTCGGCGTCACTTTTGTCGACGCTAGGTTTCTGCAAGCGCGTGGCTACAAAAGCAGAAAGGCGGCGCGCAAGGCCTTCTTCAGCCGCGTCCGGCTGCTGTACGGGCTTGACTACGAACAAGATCGGCTGCCTCTCCTCCAGGCCGTTCTGCTTATGACCTACTGGTACGACTGCCCTGACAACGACAAGGACACGTGGTATTGGATGGGCATCGCTTTGAGCCTTGCCCAGGTGATCGGCTTCCATCGAGAGCCGTTTGGGACCTCCGTCAAGCAGAGGCGGCTGAGGCGCCGCATCTGGTGGTCCTGTGTGATAAGGGACCGTCTGCTGGCACTGGGGGTGCGGCGCCCTTCGCGAATATCCAACGATGATTTCGGAGTCAGCCTGCTCACAATCGACGACTTTGATCTGCGGGCTCCCTCAGAACCCGTCACCCGGCTTCTAGGCGAATCGAGGCTCACCGCGTCGGACCCGTCGGCGCGGTCGCAGATGGCAGTTATGTGTATCGAGCTGAGCCGGCTCTGCAACTGCCTAGGCCGCATCCTGCACTCGCAGTATTCGCTCACGGGCAACCCGATGACGCGCTCGGAATACCTGCGCAAGGCCGTTGTCGTTCCGCGGCAGTCCGAGACGCAGCAGCAGGACCTGGCCCGTTGCGACGCAGAGCTCGACGAGTGGGTGACCAGCATGGATCCGCGCTCCAAGTACACGCCTGCGCCGCGCGAGTTTCGCGAGACGAGCGATACGGCCTCCCAGATCATCCAGCTGCACCAGGCCCAGCTGCACATGATCTATCTCACCTCCATCGGCGTCCTGCACAAGCCGCAGGTCTTCTTTTCCGAGTCCGACCGGGCGGACAGCAACGCGCAGAAGATGGCGTCGCGGGCCAAGGTCACAGACGCGGCCGTCGCCATCACCAAGCTCGCGTACAGCCTGAAAGCCAGCGACCAGCTGCGGTTCCTGTCCACGAGCAGCGTGCCGGCCTTTCTGTCGGCCAGCCTCATCCACCTGATGGACACGCGCTCGCCCGACGAGGAGGTGCGCAGCATGAGCATCGGCCGCTTCTGCCAGTGCGCCGGCGCCCTGCAGCAGCTGCAGGACATGTACAGCTCGGCCGACTACGCCATCGATTTTCTGCGCACCGTCCTCAGGAACACAAACATTGACATTCCCATGGTGCGGGCCGCTCTGCTATCGCCGGCCCCCGACGACACGCGGCGCCCCGAGAGCCAGTACTCTCGGCCGACGCCGGACCGCCCGTCGCCTGGGCAGATCCCCAGCCCATACCCGCACCAGCTGAGCTCGCAGAACCAGCAGCACGCCTATCCAGAGCTCCCCCTAGAGAGAGACAGCCTCGCCTCTTTTGCTTCCGGCATGGGCCCGCCGCAGAGTCCGCTGAACGGCCAGCTTACAGGCTGGTCGGGCTCGAACACGCTCTTTGGCGGCACGCAGGACTCTGGCGAGGTGGTGTTCGACCCCTCGTCCATGGGCAACTGGATCGACATTGACAGCATTGCTCCTGTGTTGATCAACTTTGATGTCGAGAACAATGCGTCCGTATTGAGCGGCGTTCCATTTATGTGATAGATAAGCAGATAACTACGTAGAGCCTGTACAGTCCACCTACTATTAGCATTTTCCTAGATACAGAGGCGATGCTATTGCTGCTTCGTCTACTTAAGTCTAGACAAGTCGTGTGATCAGGGTGCCATGGAACTGGGAAACAAAATATACCATTGTATGCACTAGGTTCTGCCGTTCCCCATATCCGTCCAACTTCTCCGCAGTTTTGGTGGAGGTGAAGCGAAGTTGCACTGGCCCCCAAAAACTAAGACATTGGATTTTTTTTCCCCTTGGCTAATTCTCGGCCCCAGACACATCCCCTAGCCCGTGGGCTGTCTGATACTGGTACTGGCGCCAGAACATATACTTCTCTGCCTGGTGATTTTTCCTATTGCTTCCACCGAAGAAATAAATTTGCAGTCTTTTGTTCACTCTATCGTCTCAGCATTTTCTTTCTTTTCCATAGAATACAGACAGGATTGTGGTCGTCTCTCATAGCTAAGAGTGAATATGCTCTACAGATCCTTCTAATATGTACAACTCTACCCTGGCATGGAAAACACCCTGCTGGACTGCGTTCTTTTGATGTGTGTCACTTAAAACAGCCGTGGTATAAACAGTCCAATCCGCTGCATTGTCACGGTATCTTTGTTCAGGCGTATGGGTGTATTGTTGGGGGTGGGGATGGCCATTCCCCGAGACTACCGTAGAATCAGGTCTGTTAAGACAATCCTTCCCCAATCAGGAGGGATCGCCCCTAATTACCTAACCTTTACGGCGTAGTCTGGCAGAAATTAGTACCGATATTTTACTGCACACCCTCTGACAAACACGCTAAACCATTCCCCACAAAGCTGACCCAGACGCTAAGGGAATGAATCTCGAGACTTAGGTCTTACCCCGCAGTTCCTTCTGAACGGCTTTGCAGCTATGTAAGTGGGAGCTGCGCGCCTCATATCTCCCTCTGCGCGCTCCTTCAGTGCTCCAGTTGTGGTCACGATTCTCACCAGTCAACTGTTTATCATTGCTACTGAGTTCTACACGCATACAACAATGTCTCTTTTGAATGAGGATGGGACCATTGAGATCCCACAGGCTGCAGCTCAAGAGAGGAGGAATTCATATGAGACGCGGCCTGAAAATAATACTAGGCGGCGTGGTTCGCGGGCCTGCGCTCCCTGCCGGAGCAGAAAGGCGCGTTGTGATACATCACGCCGAGGGCTACCCTGCGCAAATTGCCGCCGTGGCAACATTTTCTGTTTGCCCGCTGGGTCGACCCGCCATAGAGTCCAAACGCCAGCTGCAAACAGTACGCAGACAGAAAGCACGGTCACCGACGCTGAATTCCTTGTCTCGCTGTCATTTGAAAGTATGCCTTTTCTCCCTTGAAAGAAGTAAAAAATGTATTCAGATTGCTAAAAGACAAAACTCAAGACTTCCGGACTGGCGCGGAAGACAATGAGCTCTTTGGGCAGGACGACGGCGATGTTCTGTCCACCAGTAGCATACTTGCCAGTTCCTCAGCTGGCAATTCGGATCCTGACCCTGCGCCGGCACCACAACCAGCATACGGATTGCCGTCATATATTGGCGCTCTTCCAACCCACTTGACAGCAGCAGACATAGACTATCTCAGAAGTAATGATGCCTTGACGCTGCCAGACGATGATCTTCAGCATGAGCTCTTCCGCAAATACATCCTGTATGTCCACGCATTCATGCCAGTCATCAACTTGTCTGCATTCTTCTCGCCGATTGCGCGGCGTGACGGAAAAGGCACGGTAAGCCTGCTCGTCTTCCAAGCAGTCATGTTTGCAAGCGCGGCCTATGTAGACCCAGACTATTCGATCGAGAGGGGATACCAGAATCGCAGGTCCCTGCGACAGGCTTTCTTCAAGAGAGCCCGTCTGCTTTATGATCTGAACTGCGAACCCGACCCCATCGCCCGCCTCCAAGCCTTGCTTCTGATGACATGTTGGTACGAGAACTCGGAAGACGAAAAGGAAACGTGGCGTCTGATGGGCGTTGCGCTGTCTCTTGCAAAGAACCTGGATATGCACCACAACCCTGATAATGCAGAGATCAGCCCCGAGCTGAAGCATCTACGCAAGAAGATCTGGTGGTCGTGCTTTGTACGAGACCGTCTCTTGTCGCTTGGGATTGGGCGGCCCGCTCGTATTCACCCCGAGGACTTTGACGTTCCGAAGCCGACAATGAAGGACTGCGAAATGGTGCCGCTGGAAGACGACATCCTCCGCTGGGTTGGGCCGGTCCCCGTAGCCGACGACTGCCTGACGAAGGCAAGCATCTACCTGTGTTTCGTCGAGCTTGTTGACCTCTGTATTTGCATCGGGGATACCCTATTGAAGCAGGCCTCGATACTCAGTAATCCAGCAAATGTCATGGCGGAGACTATTTCTAAGATGGCCCTACCTAGGAGGTTGGCTGTTCAGGTGCACGAGATGCAGACCTGCGACATCAAGCTGCAGGACTGGCAGCAGAGCCTCAACCCTGGCTGTCGGTACACGACAGGCCAGCTGCGGTTTGAGAGCAAGGGAAATGAAAGCCTCCGGCTCCTCCGCCTGCACCAGGCCCTACTGCGCGTCATCTACCTGACGGCCCTGGCCACCTTGCACCAGCCGCGCATGCTGCAGTCGGATGTGAATTATGACAACAGCGGGCGGAACATGCGGCTGTCGAGAGACAAGGTCGCGGACGCTGCAGCGGGCATCACAGACATCATGTCCGAGCTGTACGATGAAGACCAGCTGCGGTTCGTCCCAACCGTCGCCATTCCAGCCATCATGTCTGCTACCCTCACCCACCTCATGGACATCCGCTTTGCCGCAGGCACCATGCGCTATGCCTCGATTGGACGATTCTACCAATGCTGGCAGACCCTCCAGTTCCTGCGCGACATGTATACCTCCGCCGACCATGCCGTGTCCTTCTTGGAAGCAGTCATTACAAAGACAGGCATCCGCATCCCCATGTTGAATATGGCACCGCTACACGTTGAGCTGGGCCCCCCGGCTGGCTCAAGAGATGATCCCTTCCTGGCTGGCGCCCGAAGCGAGGCTGTCGACTCGCTGGATCTCGAAATGGTGGACCGCGCGGCTATTAATATATTCCCATTTCCGGCTTTGTCGAGCACAGGGAATATGGCAACATATATCAATGAAACGTGCACCGCCGTCCCAGTCAGCCACTTCCCTCAGCGAGACTTTGCGGAGATAGAACCCGAGGCCCGAGCCGACTCTATTATCGACCCGCAGAGTGAGACTTGGAATGGAATCGAGATTGGGGAAGATATACTTCAGACATTGGTTTACTTTAACTCTCAGCCAAGCTTTGTTGTTTGATTATATTTTGTGGAATAGAACTACGCCGTGGGTTTTCAATATCTATTAATTACCGGCTTGTGTCTTCTTATAAGTGTTTCGGGAGCGGGTAATACATGTTGCTATTTCTATGTGACCGCATGGTGCCAACTCTTTATGTTTCTCATGACAGCTTCATATTCCGACGTGCGGAATTTTTGTTGGGTCAGATTGCAGAAAAGCTAGTAATTATTTAATTGTATTTTCATCTGCGGATAGTCAGTCTCTTCATCAATGACTTGAGTAACTCTTTATATCTATGCGAGAACAAATTTTTACTTATGAGATGTTACATAGTTGGTCGGCTATTATACATCAGTGTTAAAATCGAGGCATATAGACTAGCTGAAGCAATAATTTTTATCTAGTCTAAACACTAATACATAAAGTCGTCAAGATGATTTAGAGTCCTTAGATTTTCTAATATATTCGCTTTTTATCTCGAGGCGAATCTGCTCTTCTCTTTAAGGTACATATATGATACTATATTTTGCATTCAACCGTAGTCATCATGAGTTTGTGAAATCTTACTGAATTTTTTGGGGTCTATTACTATGCCACCGCATCAATGAAAAAGGAGGTGCATCTCCTATAACACTAGCATAAAGCATATTTGTTGGCAGGATACTAGCTCATCAAATTCAAGGAGCGGTAAAGTTGTGTTTCTCATTTTTCCACGATTCTGCTTACCCGTAACTCTCTTAGCATCTGCCTTGTGTTAGTAGCCGGTGGGCTCTCCACGCTCGGCAATCTAATTCACGCCGAAGAGTGCGGAGAAGCGCTCAGATCATCACCGAACCTTCCCCAGATTTGTCTTAGCACAACGTCTAGGACGAAGTTAGATGACGATAAACACACTAAAATATCCACGAACTCTGGGCACCAACCTGCCAAATGTCAAAAGGAATACCATCATGCTCTTCAGACTAGCAGCCACACCTTACAAGCATTACACTTGGCCCTGTCTAAGACCAAGTTCATTTCGGCCATCTTATAGCGCAAAACTGATGCAGAGTAAGACATGGCGGCACCACAGCTAACTCAGCTATGGGAGCGGCCTCGCATCCGAATGGCAAAGGCCCGAGGGAAGCGAGAATGAAGCCGAAAGAATTTATCGTGGCGGCCGTAGCTTCCGGTAAAGCTGATATATTTAAAGCAGCTCATCAAGAGTCTGGCTTCACCTCAAGGAAGTCAGCACCATCTTGTCTTTGCAAATCAAATCATTTTGGGCCATATCTAGAACTTCACCATACACCTTCTTTCACGCTCTTGAAAAAATGAAGAGTCTTGCGGTCGCCGCTTCTTTGGTCGGCTCCTTGAGTGCTGCCGCTGCAAGTCCACTGGACGCTCTGAGCCGCATGATTGAGATCCGGAGTCAAAATGCAGTCCTGACCGAATATGCTGCCGTCACACTTCTGGATGCTGCTTGTGAAACGGAATTTCACCCTGATCAGCTCGACATTGCTTGGGTCGAGCTTATCACGTCGAATACTATTCTGCGTGTGAATGTCACAAGCGGCCAACAGACGAGATTTCCCCTTAACAATCCCGTGGGAATTCCCAGCGGCATGGAGTTCATGCCAGATGGCTACCTCTGGTTCTCCGAAGTCGTTGGCAACAATATGGTGAGACTGGATCCAAAGGACGGCAGCATGATCGAATTCCCGTTTCCATGGACCAACATCTCCATTGTCGACGACCTTCCCGTCGGCATCCGTCTCACAATTGACGTCTCCGGCAACCGTGACCGTGGCGCATGGTTTACGGCTGCTGGCCTGAACGCCATTGGTCGCATTGATATCGACACCTTCCAGTATGAGCTATTCCCGCTGCCAAATCCCCTGTCGGTGCCCCTGATTATGCAGCCAGGCCCGGGCTCTACCATGGTCTTTTCAGAAATCGTGGGCAACCGCGTCGGTACCATTGATGTGCACACCAAGGAGATCAAAGAGTACGAGATCCCGACGCCGCTGTCCCTCGTTCAGGGCGTCACGACCGATCCCGACGGCCTCATCTGGTGGACCGGCACCGGCGGCGGAAACTTTGGCACCGTCAATGTGACCACGGGCGAGGTCACAGAGATCTTCATTGCAGATATCCGCGCTGCCGGAAATGCCACCGTGGTAGGCAACCCTCTCAGCATCGGCACTTCCGCTGCGCTGTCGCTGCCAGGCCCGGTCCGTGTCGGCAACGACGGGAAGGTCTATTTCGTCGAGGGTAACTTGGTATTCCTGGGCAACCGTGTCGGACAATACGACCCAAAGACGAAGAAACTGGTTGAGTTCAACACTCCTACCAGTCTCAGCGCTCCCTGTGACCTGAACAACCAACACCCAGATACTGTGTATTTTGCCGAGTTTTCGGGTGCGCATCTGGGGCGTGTTAAGTACTAGGACAACTAGGATAGAGTTACCTCCTAATAGATCTTAAAACTTTCATCTATGACTATGGGAATGCAAATCCAAGTGACAAATGACTATTCCGTAAACTATAACCCATGCAGTTCGATCTCGATGTTGGTTAGGGCGGCATACTCAGAGCTAAGGTGACGGGCGTTTGTTGGTTCCGATAGGACCAAGCGAAATTATCAAATCTAGATTTCATATTTATTAAGCCTATGTACCAACATATTAGAAGAAACTCTAGCTTGTATGAGAACTCGAACTACTTTGGGCTTTGAAGCTGTCCGGGTGTAAGTTGCCAAGCCCATATGGATTTGGTGGTGCACATCATCGGCCGAGACTAGTAGTATTTTTATTTGCCCCGGCTCTGCCACTTACGCAGACAGACTGATAGTATAGACATCTAGGTGAAATGAGTGGCCGAGGCCCGAGTATATTCGCCCGCACACTCTTTTCTTCCTTTCGAAATAGCTGCTCACAGATTAGCGCTACATCGTACAACTTTAATAGCACAATTTGGCATTTATTCAAACATTGAATTAATGCCCCGTCATAGCCAGTTCGAGAACTAAAGCCGTAGAATCTGCATCTCTGTAGTAAATAGATGCTGTAATCTTAGAGGCTATTAGACAAAATCTTTACTTTTTCCTCTTTTTTTCTTTGGCCAAAGCTTTATCATATAAAGTGCGTCGTAATGTCGTTATGAATGATCATGAGTGAAGTTGATGGTTATTTTTCATATTTGACGCGAAGCCTTTACATTGATATATAGCTACTATATTCTAGATACTTCTTAGCTCTCATTTGTAACTGCGGCTATTAAAACTTCAACAATAGAGTCCTCGGTAAGTAGCGTACAGGCTTCATACCCGGTGACCATCATTTGCCTTAGGCCTACGCACCCCAACAGCTGTCTTTTCGTAGACACATTTCCGTCTCGAGCGGAAAAACAACTATATATATTCAAATAATTAGCTTGGTATATCATTGTACCTTCAGATTTTTTTTGGCCATAACTTTCTCTTACAGTTTTGGGGCAGCTTCACATCATATCCTACTGCGCAATGCCGGCAGCAAACAAGACTAACGGGGAGACCGTTCCTCCATCTGATGCTGCTGCCGTGCGGCAAAAGTATCTCGAAGAGCGTGACAAACGCATCCGCGAAGATGGATCCAGTCAGTTTATCGACCTCTATGCCCATGAAAAGTTCAAGTCGTTCAAAGCAGATCCCTGGGCGGAAGCGACTACACCTGCAGTCAGCACTTCCGCGCCACAGGAAGGTTCTCGTAGTAATATTATAATTATCGGCGGTGGTTATGCTGGACTACTCTTCGCAGTTCGATTCCTCCAAGCTGGATTTAAGCTCGAAGATATCCGTATAGTGGATTCAGCAGCTGGTTTTGGTGGAACTTGGTGTAAGTTCTTTGCTATTTAAACATACCAGACTTTGAGAGATCGATTCCGTCACAGAGGTCTTGCAATCGTCTTGCTACGTGAATATTACAGCTAATTACCAAAGACTGGAACCGCTACCCCGGCCTAATGTGCGATGTTGAGAGCTTCATTTACATGCCTCTGCTCGAAGAGACGGGCTACGTTCCAACACAGAAGTACACCAGCGGACAAGAACTCAGAGAGCACGCTGAAAGGATTGCCAAGCAATGGGGGCTTGACAAAGCTGCATGGTTACGCCAGCGTGTCAATTCGATCAAATGGAATGACAATCGCAAAGAATGGGTGACTGAGCTCGTGCCTCAGCTAGCTGACGGCAAAGAAGGTGCTTCTATCAATGTTCAGTCTCGCTTTCTAGTTCTCGCCACAGGATTTGTATTTTTTCCACGGGTTCCGCAGATCCCCGGCATAGAAAAGTTCAAGGGACCTTGCTTTCATACGGCACGCTGGGATTACGACAGCACAGGAGGCACTGCTGAAATGCCCGATATGGTGAAGCTGAAAGACAAGAGTGTCGGAGTCATCGGCACCGGCGCCACGGCAATTCAGGTGGTGCCGGCTCTGACGCGTTGGGCCAAGCAGCTTTATGTGTTTCAGCGGACACCTTCAGCTGTTGACCGAAGGGATAATCGTCCCACGGACCCAAAATGGGCCAAAGAAATTACCTCAAAACCAGGCTGGCAAGCCGAGCGCTCAGAAAACTTCAATGCTTTTCTGTCCAATGTAACGAATAAACCGTCCGTTGACCTGGTGGACGACGGATGGACAAAGATGCCTTCTTACAGTGCTCTTTCGGGCAACCCAGATGTCGAGTTACGGACCCTCGAGGACATTCAGAAGCACGTCGAGGCGCTTCACGCTCTTGACTTACCTCGACAGGATAGCATCCGTAGACGAGTGGATGAGATTGTAACGGACTCCGAAACGGCTGAGAAGTTAAAACCGTGGTATCCGGGCTGGTGCAAGCGAGCTTGTTTCCACGACGAGTATCTACAGTCCTTCAACGCACCAAACGTGAAGCTTGTGGACACCAACGGCTTTGGTGTCAATGAGATTACGGAAGATGGAATCAGAGTTGGCGATCAAGAGTACAAGATCGATGTTTTGATTCTCAGCACTGGATATAGGAGCCCAGTGTTGTACAGTCCAGCTGGTCGGGTTGGCCTCGATGTCAAGGGTCGTAATGGGCTCTCGCTGGACAAGAAGTGGAACGATGGTGTTACCACGCTCCATGGAATGATGAGCCATGACTTTCCGAACCTGTTCTGGCCCGGTCTTAATCAGAGCGGGGCGAACGCCAATTTTATTTACTCGATTAATCTCTCCGCAGTACATGCTGCAGATATTCTGGCTTCTGCCGCAGCAAAGGTGCCTGATGGGAAGACTGAACAAGGTCCCAGCAACTACCGATATAATTTTATTGTCGAGCCGACAGAGGCCGGCGAGGAAGAATGGTCTCAGCTTGTTGCTTCACAGGCTGGTGTCTTTGCAGCAACCGCAGGTTGTACGCCAAGTTATTTCAATGGAGAGGGAGAGTTTGACCGCAGCGTTCCTCCGGAGGTGCAGCAGAGAAGAGCCCGTGGAGCAGTTTGGGCCAAAGGGCCTTCTCACTTTGGGAAATTTTTGGCTGACTGGAGAGCCACTAAGGAATTTAAGGGTCTCAAAATTGCACCTCTGGCAAATTGAAACTTTAACTGCACCTGCTCATGCCAAGAGATGCTTCCAACAGCACCGTCTATTACCTCAGTAACATTATATATTTTATTCAATTATTTACAAGTCATATGTTATCTCTCAAAGTGAAATATGTCTTTATTAATCATAGCAATTATTTTTTCTGCATTTGCTCTGTGCAAATGCGTATATGAGCCAGTTCTCTTGTGTAGCAGCAGCTCGGCGCTGATGGAAACATAGTATGCTATATACAAAATCTTGCATAATTTACAGAGTCACAGAGTTTGTTGAAGGAGAACATATTGTTTTTAAATATTTGTAAGACTGTCAATACAATAAATACATCAAAAAATTTGAAAATGTCGCAGCTACTCAGATGATCTGTCGCTAATCGTTTCACGTAACCCTTGTGCTCTCGTCTCGCACTCCTCTGGCCCCTGTCGATGTTGTATTATATAAGACTCACATATACAAGTTCCTTTGAATCGTCCGCTCAACTTGGCGGTAGCTTCTATCTTCCATAGCGCTTCAATGCGCTCAAGATAGTACAATGGTTAACAGATGTCCAACCGGCCATCATGACCACATAAAAAGATTAAAAGTTGTTTTGGTTCGCATTCTCCATCAACATTGTTGAATCTGGCCTGTATTTCTTTGAAAGGAGACGAACATCGTACTCGACATCAAGAGTGGCACCATGTGGGTCGTTTTCGGTGGGCTTAAAGTCTAGAAGCAGATCATCCTTGACAGCTGAGACGGTGTCGGTCTCCAGGTACTGGTCATCTCTCGAATACAGCTGGGCTGTCACACCGATGTAATCAGGGTGGGTGACCATGATATGAATGTGACCAGGGCGGTAAGGGTGTCTGCCCATGATCTTGAGCAGATCCGCAGACGGGCCAGAAGTGTCAATGGCGTATTCGGTCGGCTTAAGGCAGTAGAACCAGAATTTGCCGTTCTCATCGGTGCGGAACTTGCCTCGGAGATTGTGGCGGGATTGGTTCTCGGGGTCGAAGACGTCATACTTGCCGTTGGTGCTGGCTTGCCACATATCCAACACGGCGCCCGGGATACCCTTTCCAGTATCCACATCCTTGATGACACCATGGAAAAGGGACAGCTGCCCGTCTTTTGGCATGTCCTGGACCACGCTGGAGCCAAGATCCCGGAATGGTGATTCCGGGGACCAGAATGGTCCCAGAATGGTTGAGGATGTAGGCGCTTCACCTTTGTCGTTGAAAATCTTGTGATTAATTTCATCAACGAGGCTGAATGAAAGCGGTTAGATATTAATGAGCTTCGATTTTCGGATCGCGTTGATCCTAAGATCAGATAAGAAAAATGGCAAAAAAATATTTAAGGCACTCACGATTCCACTCCTAGAATATCGCACACTCTCCAGGCCTCATTTCGGTTCTTCCGGTATGCCTGGCCAATGGAGTTGACGTAGTTGACACCAATGATCCATTCGTCCTGGGTGAGCTCAACCTCCCGGCAGAAATCATGCAGGTGCTTGATCAGAGAGGTAAGGATTTCTCTGTGTCTGGGCTTTGTCTCGGGGCTCATAAGATTGATTACATGTTGTGTAAAGTGGGGATCGAATTTGTCAGTGGCCTTTGCGGCACCGTTTGTGCCGTTACCATTTGCGACTGAAGCCATGATGATGATGATGATGATGATATTTTACTACAGTACGGTGATAAAAACAACTGAATTCGCTTTTTTATGATTCTGCGAAAGTGTGAGAAAAAAGAGAGATAATTTTATTTCGACTATATCAAGAGCAGACGAGCATCCCTTTGACTTAAGTACAAGTTGTAGGCATCGGGACAGGGAAGAACTAAATACCTATACAGGAAGATCTTAGTTGTATCCTCCCGCAGCAGGCTTCGGTAGTTTGGCAATGTCACAGGCGTCATTGGGTTAATTTTTTTACCTAGCTCCTGGAGAAATATAAAGCCGTTGGTTCCAAGAATATCCAATGGCATGGCGCGCATTGCCGTATTACTAGCCGACTCCACCTCCGCACCGGAATTGGAGTTGAAGCAACTGTTAATAGTGTATCTAATTGCTGTCCCTGGTACCCGTATGCGCCCTACTTATGGTACCATATCCCAGCAATTAACTAGGCTGTGGATCACTGAGATCAAAATTAGGTACATTGTTGATTGTATATCTAGGTTGGGGCTTCTGGGAAGAACAGCTTGAACACTTAACCAAGGGCTAATTCGCTTCGGTGTTTTCTCCGCAAAAAGATGTACCCACTTCTTCCGAATTTCCGTCGCCAAGACTCCGTTTCCGTATGTCTATTTTCAAGTATGCAGATGGAAGATGCAACTTCATCACATTTTTGTATTCGAATCAACGATCCAGTCAATATGAGTATTTATGTAGGTTTAAGCCTTTTTTTGTCTCTCTCGTATAGTATTGTTTCCAGTCGATCTTAGCTCGGAGGGGGAAAAATAAAATAAACCAAGAGAGGGGGAGAGAGGTAGACAGACACGTAAGTCGGGGATATAGTTTCTCCTAGTTTACGAGTGGGAAAATACTATATCCATTGGTCTGATATCTTTTACGCATTTAGATGCACTGCATCTATCTCTTGTTTTAGCTGCTCTCCTAGAAAATTGCCTGATTTTTTTTTTCTTGGCCAGCGGATTTCTTCAGAAGAGATAGGAGCACGAGTGTCAGATCAATATCAACTTTGTGCGTTCTATATTCATATGCTCCGGCCCAATACGCTATCATGAGCGCAGACTGTGGAGAAAGTGTAGCGTGAAATATTAACTGAGCTACGAAATGGGCCTGTGGTGATGAAAGGAAGCTACAGACATCGGGAAACATTGAAGAATATTCAAAACAGTCCGAACTTAAGTGAATTGGTTATAAATATTTGGCCTTGTGCAAAGTAGCACTGGCAATTTTCTGCCTTATGGAAATGAAACCTTCTTGAGCATGGCCGTTACTTAGTCTACTGAGAGCAATCCATCGTATACACAATGATGAGGTTTGCGTTTGCTTTGAGAAGGAGATAAGATTATACCTTGGCGTTCAATGAAACCAATCAATCACGCGAGCGGTATGCAGGTTGGTTGAAAGGCTGAGTTATTTCCACAGCTTGGGCCATCAATGAAATGTCAAGTTCGCTACAGACCATTTTCAATTTCATTGGCAAATAGGATAGCCTGAGGAATGCACGATGAAATATTTTCGGACGGTGTCCAGTACTGGAATAATAAATACGCTATGTTTAGCCTGAGAATGCAATTTTGCAATATTTGCTGTTTCTTTACTCGTATGCTAGTATGCCCGCTCAACGTAAACGATATGCCGACTTAATGATTGACCTGGGAAAGTGACCGTATTAAACCGAGATACGGCTAATACAGGGACAAGAGCATTCCTGGCTATTTTAGAGGGCCTGCTGCTGATGGGTTCCCGGTCAATTCAAGATCATGGCTTATTGCCCACGTTCGCGCATCAAGCGGCTTGTTTAATTAGCCAAGAGCACCTCCTCGGAAACACCAGGGTTCTGAGAAAATATTAATATTGGCTGATCGAGCTCTCAAGCGAACGTTGAGAATGAAACTGTAAAACGCGCAAAGAGGTGCCAATTTCCCGTAGCTTGCCATTCGGTCACACACTTAACAACAAGCAATCATGGTCTCACCGTCCTTGCTCCTCGTAGCCGCAGCCGGCACGTCGTCTGCGATGGCTGCTGCGGCCAACTGCACGCGCGAGTTCCTGACCAACGCCACCGATGCCTACGTGCAGGCCCAGACGCACGGAACTCCTGCGACGTTTGCCAAGCTGTTCGCTGCCAACGCGACGTACACAGAGAACGACGAGCCTCTGGACGTCCGCAAGGGCATCCTCACCGTGGCGATCCGCATCGACCGCACGCACCAGTACTACGACACTGCACGTTGCGGCGCGGTGGCCGAGGTCATCGCAGCCTCGCCCAACGCCACGGCCACGGGCACGCCGTACCTGATCCACACCCGCTTCCTGTACGAGAAGGGCCCCGCGGGGGGCGTCACGCTCGTCGAGTCTGTGGTGACCAAGCCCGGCGACTGGGCGTTCAACGCGACGGGCTACCTGCACTACGACGGCATGGAGCAGTGGCCGGCAATCCCAGCGGACCAGCGGGACACGCGAGCAGTGGTGCAGGCGGCGGGCGACGCATACTTTGACCGGTTCAACAACGTCAGCGTGGTGATCCCGATGGCCTCGGCGTGCGCACGGCTAGAGGGCGGCTCGTACACGGCGCGCGGCAACTTCACGGCCAACACGTGCGACGGCTACCCGAGCCACATCCTGGTGACAAACCGGCGCTACATTGTTGACGAAATGTACGGCGTGGTGGACATCTTCGAGGGCTTTCCAGGGCTGGATCGGTCAGTGCCTAAGGTGGCGGTGCCAGACAGCCACCTGTTCCGGGTTGAGCATGGCAAGATTCGGTATATTCACACGGTCTCGCACTGCATCAACTACAACTGCGGCCTGAACAAGACAACCTTTGGGCGGCGGGACGATCTGACGGCGTCGGCGCGGTTTCGGTTGCTAGGGATGTGAAGAAAGCGGCTCTGTATGTCGCACACGGGTTGCTCACCAGATAAAAAGTGTATTCGGGATTTTGGAAAATTATACGAAGCGCACGGCGTGGTACATCTAATGTTCAAACACATGATCTAGGATTAGAGCCGAGGTATCCGTATCTCGATTTTCAAGGGCAGTAGGCAATGTGTTTGTGATTTCCACACCATAATCCGCTGTGATCAGCAAAGCCTTTCCCTAAATACTTGTGAGCATGTGGCCGCGGAAGTCTTCATGATGCACACGTCCATGCAGGTAGGCAAAAGCAGAAGTTGAAAGTGAAGCTGAGCTTGTTTGTTTAAGCCCCTTATCCTAAACTAAAGCAGGCGAGACGACATCGCCAAGAAAAGCAGAAGCAGGCCAACCAATATTGACCACTCATCTAGGTGGAAGCATGCTTTTGCTCTCGCGGGAGAGAAATGAAGAGGTCGATCTAACCCCTGGTGACGCGAAGTACGGAGTACCGTATACGTATGTCCTAATGCAGAGCCTGCAGATGCGGAACGGTATTAGAAGTCTGATGCTGTACGAAGCAGACGCTATGGCCTTACCGATGTGTGGATCACAACTTTTATGTATGTACGTGTAGAGTAATACGAGGCACGGGGCACGGAGTTTGTTGTTGAGAACAGAACAGAGGGGCCTTCTCCAACGCGACCTGGTGGGGACGGCAGTGGTGGAGACAACTGAGAGTTTCCAGCTTGGGACTTGCAAGACACAGACAACTTTTATTGCCGGATTGGGAAGTCAGGCGCCTGCAAGAACAAAGCTGAAGCGGCGGAAAAGAACCGGTGAATTACGCCGTATACGAGCCCACAGCAAAAGCGGATGGCGTGCGCTGTTTAATTGGAAGAGCTTAATTGGAATAGACGCAGAGGCGCAGATCCCAACTGAGCGAATTTGAGAGAACAGCTCTCCAGTCTTTCGTTACGCGAAAGACAAGAGCGTCGGCGACGCAAATAATGAAATAATTGGCAACGGCTTTAATGTCTCGCAGAATTCGGGTTTGAAGGATATGTGGCTTGTTCGTGTGAGCGTGCACATAAGCCTTAGAGAGTAAATAGTGAGGGAAGGAGGAGAGGATGAAAAGCTGTAGGAAAGAGCTACGACGTGCAGAATCCAAATCCATGCTAAACTACTTTAGGTAAAGGCCAACCGCACCTTCCCCAGTTCCGCCCCTTATTTGCTTTTTCAAGTTACAGCAGAGGCAAGTCCCGTTCTGACAGGAAGAGAAGAGGAGAGAGCGAGGGATGCTTGATGAATGGCTCACGCCTCTTTCCCAAACAGGACATATTCTTCCAAATATGCACGAAAAGAGAATATCCAATCAATGATGTCTCCTTCTGAGCGAAAATACGGGATGAAAAACAATATGCAGGCACTCAGAAAGTTACGCAAGAAGCCGAGAGAAACCGACACTCAAGGTTGTCTCTGCTCTTCCCCCGCACACTGCTCGCGCCCTTCGAGCCATCCAGAGAACATCAGAGCAAAATACCATATTGAAAGCTTGAGCTGAACTTCCCTGGACCCTGGTCAGCCCGCCACAAGCGGCGGCATAGCCCGAAACTGTTTCTTCCGCTGTTGAATCCCTGTTTGAAATAGGCTTGTATTGGACCGTTCTTGGAACTATGTCGCTTCCGCGGTTGGATGGGGCGAACGGCAACGCAATTGCGCATCCAATCCAATCTCCCCTTATGCCTCCCTCTACTTTGTTATTTTTGTCATTCATGGACATTGTCACAAAGCCTACGATGCGGGCCAACTGAAGTCTTTTTTTTGTTGGCCTCTGCTCTGTTCTCAAAGACATGAACTCTCCCGAGCGTCATTTCCGTGTCTCACTCCGTTCCACTTGCACACATCAGCTCGTCCTGAACCGACAATCCATTCCTTTTTCGCTACCCGGCATTTAGACAAAGAGTACAGAGATGCGGAAAAATAAGAATACGAGAACAAAATACAGAGAAGGAAAGCCTCCTGCCACTTCTGCCTCTTGCCGGGCTCCACTCTCTTCTTTCTATGTATGCCTCTTCCCATGTCGACCGCGCGTCTATGTCCCTTTGTTTTTTGCTTTTTCCTACTTTCAGAAACAACGTGGGGAGGGCTGCTTAGGAGCAATACAGACGCTACTGAATATGCACAGAATTGGCAATGAATGAACGCCACAAACGGCGATTATTGGGGGCCAGATCAAGAGCAAGGGCCAAATAGGAACACCTGCTCAGAACTCCGCTTGGAGGCAGACTACTCCTTATTGCTGCACAAAGACGTGATCAACTAGGCATATGCATAATGCAGCTCTTATTGCATGTGCACTAGGACAGTTAGCTCTGGCCCAACTTGGATACTGGCTCTGTGCAGGCCGGTCATCCTCTACGTCTCTGAATTGGTTGCGAATATTGTTTCTTGGCAGGTACCTTGTTTACTTCCTCTTCATTGTCATATGCTCTAATATTGTCGTAGAGCGTCAGAAGAGAGCTTTCGGTGAACGAGAAGAAAAGGCAAGGGCTTCGACAGCTTAAGCTCACTGAAACAACCTTTACATGGACAAGGCGGAATGTCCTTGCTTGACAAAAAGCAAATGATATCTTGTGCCTCTATGAGAGAGTATCTTGCAATGCGGTTGATTCGATCATTTACGACCGCAACTCCAACAACTAACAAACACGGACGTATGTTTCCTTGTTCCACGGCTCATCTCTTTGTCTCACCCTTTTTTCTTTTTCAAGGAACGTAAACCACTGTGTAGTAACCCTCACAGAAGCTGACTTGTGGCGCGCCATCGGTAGCCAAGCAGAGACTGGTGGCAAATGCAGCAAGGACAGGCCAGTTGAGAGTCTCTTCTCCCACAGTTACCGGCTCCAGCTATGTTTGAGAATGTGGATCCTCTTGAGAGAGCTGCCATTGCCCCATAGGGATTGGCCATACATGCCAGAGCAGTTGCCAGCCGCCAGCTTCCGTGTAATTGATCAGCAGGACAGCTGCGGAGAACAAGACGATCCCTTTTCGGCTTCCTGTGGAGTGCTGAAGTTGTGAAGGTTCCGTGAGTACTGCAAGAATAGCCGGGATTACCAAGTGGCTCATCAGAGGACCAAAAAAATGATTCTATAATGGCATTGAGCTGTCTGATTCGTCACGGTACGTATCGTTGCACATTCTAGGCTTGTAAGCCAAAGATACATAGGTTGTTTCTTTATCACCTTGTCAGGCCTCTCCTCTGTGATTCGTTTACAGATCTGACCTCAACAGGGAAATGAAGTCCGCTGCCTCTCTTACAAACAAGACATCTGATATTGACTGTTCCATATTGATCTAATCCTAGAACAAAAGTCCTCCCTACTTAGACACAATCTAAAATATGCCCTAGCAGCACAGCCATTCTCAGTATATTTAAACCCTTTTAAGGAATATCTCTCGCATCCATCATTTTTCTTGGTCTGGTTTAATTTTTCTACTTTTAATTTCCTTTTACACCTCCTTCTTCTTTGCCGGAGGGCAACAAGAGATCATAAAGTCTCTTCACCACATCACTTATATGTAGTGGTTGCCCACCTGTTCTTCCATTCTCTTATTTTACTTGCACTGAAAGGCCCACGCCTCTTGGATCCTGTAAGAGCATGTTGCCTTTAAGCAAGACGCTCTCTAGTATGCATTCAGATCTTCATTCTCTCCTCTAGCTTTGTGTCTGACTCCTGCTTTACAGAAATTAGAACCAAACGACGTTCATCAGCATATGGTGTAGCATCTTCCTCTGGAGACAACACTGCTGCAGCCTCACAAGAAGCCATTGCCACCCCCCAGGCTTCTCCGTCGTCTAAATCCATCCGTTCCACCACATCGACCGTCTCGGCCACAGGTCCTCCAATCCTTCCCCCTTTGGCATCCGCTTCTAAGCTAGCTGTAGTCACGGTTTCAGCTGTTCCAGAGACTGCGACTACGGATCCTTTTTCGACGACTCTCCAGGACTCTCCCCTGCCGAAAGGTGTTGCCAATCCGACTGCCAACAGCATCCAGCATCCCAATTCCACTTTCCTAGAGGCAGAAGATACCAGAGCTCCAAAGGGAACTGCTTTTAATAACAACGGCAAAAACGTCAAGTCAAATTTAGTCCCTCCAGAGCTCACAATTATGGCACCTGCTACAGCAGAGATCGTGAAGTCTCAGCCTCTGGTCCTCGGCGGCCCCAAGACGATCGTTACGAAAATTGAAGATAAGGCACCCGAAGTTTCTGTCAGCGAAGTTTCTGCTGGCGAATTATCTGTTGCTAAATCCACTGTTCATGAAGAAACTCAAGTTGTGTCCCGGAGCAGTACACATGCATCGGGAACAGTCTCACGCTCTGAAACGAGCGTGAGCACCTACGGCGAGTCCCGTGTGGCCGAAGTCGTCAAGTTTGTGACGGGTCTTTTCTCCAAGCTTGGCGATTATGAAGTGGGTATGCTACGCCAGGCGGACTTGGAGTCCTACCTGCAATACATTGCCGACCAACGTCTGATTCACATGCCCCGCAAGGGCAGCGACTGGGACCGAGTTCTGCGCACTGCTCAATTTTTTGGCCTCCAGATATGGCGGTTTGGCGAAAAAGTCGGCAAGTTTGCCCCTGAGAGTCGCCAAGCTGCCGCCACTGCTCTGGCCAGCTGCCAAATGCTCTTAGAGGTAAGGAACCCCTCTCTGTTTTACTGCCATAAACAGCTTGTTCTTATTGTATTCATCGATTTTCGTTAGATTGGCCATCGGTACGATGCTGCTCTTCTGCCCGCGTTTATGACACTGTATGAGCTGGGCTTGCTCGTTGCCCAGATCACCCAGATTCCCGGCATCTTTGAATCCACTAAAGGAATCAAAGCAGACATTAGCCGCATCTACAGCGAACTGGTGGGCTTGGCAGGCTGCATCTCTGTTCACTATCGCAACCACATTTTCAACTTGGAGCCGCACCAGATTATCACCCTCAATCTAAACGATCTCTTTGGTGGCGACATAGATGCTATCTGGGCCAGCAAGACTGCTCTATATGAACGCATCTGGCGCCAGAACCTCGGCGAACGGCCATATGCTCTCGGATTATCGGATCTCCGCAACCGTTTGAGCCCGGAGTCTGAGGCCTTCCGCCACGCCCTCTATTCAGAACTTGCTGAGGATCTCGAGCGTGCTGAAGATACTTGCGAGTGGGTCAAGGGCGACCTAGTTGAATTCCTGCAGAGCAATGAGAAGGTCTTGACTGTAACCGGTGCCCCAGGCTCTGGCAAGACCGTTCTGGCCGACTGGATTGAAGAACGTCTGCAGCGTCCACTGAATAACACCACTTACAGTGTTCTTCTGTACACTTTCCGTATGTTTATCTCCCTTCCTCTAATTTTTTTATCTTTTTAACAGCGTTTAAACGTGCTAACCCTGATAGCTTCGGACGACCGCCAGGACGCAACCGTCCTCGCCTTCCTCAAGGGTGTGCTCTTTCAGCTGCTTGAGCGAAGTGTTGGCAATGTCAAACTCTATGAGAGCCTAGTCACTGCGTTTGTCAATGCAGACACTCGTGCGCGGGCCAATGGAAAGGGAAAGGTACAACCTGAATTTGAGCAGGCTCTGTGGAAGGCTCTTCAGATTGGCCTCTCCACATTCAAGAACAGCCAAGAGCCTATTGTTCTGCTCATCGATGGCTTTGAACAAGCATCTGGTGGAGCACCCTCTGCAATTTCTTCTTTTTTCAAGACTCTGCAGGAGTTTGTATTCAGTGTCGCCAATGTGAGAACTATTACTTTCTCCCGCTACGACCACAAGCTCGGCAGCGCCATCCGAAACGTTGCCATCACCAACGAAGTCGTTACCCATGACATCAGAAGCTTCTTGCGCCAGACTCTGTCCCGTGCTCCCCTCTTCATGGAGCTTCCGCCCTCCCAGCGCGAGAAAATCATCTATGAACTGTCCCAAAAAGCCAAAGGTTCGTTCCTCTGGGCGCGCCTGGCCGGGAACTATCTGCTCAAGTACCATGGATTTGCTGAAGGTCACTACCACCATCACAATCACACACACAAGTCGGAAACCCAGACGGTTGATACCCTCATCGCTGCAGCCGGTTCCATTAGCTCAGATATTGGAGATGTGCTGCTGGCCATGGAATCCAAGCTGGATCTCAAGGGAGACCATCATTTGCGCAATTTGCTGTCTTTCCTTCTCATCTCAAATGCACCGCTAGATGTCGCAGACTTGTCTGACATTCTGGCCGTGGATACGTCGAGCCAGGTGATTAACAAACCCGCCAATATTAGCAAACTCGTGGCGCGCACCGTGCCTGACTTGGTCCTGGTCCGCGATGGTCGCGTGCGCTTCAAGAGCTCCATCATACGCAGCCATCTGCAAAAGCAGCTCGGCAAGTCACTTCCGCCCGTAAAAGAAGCTCATCTCCAGCTGGTCCTGCACCTCTTGCTCTACGTCAAGCTATCGGTACACGCTGCCGTGTATAACGATCCCACTGTAGATGAGCTCGACGAGACGGTAGCGCAGCGGCTTTTCACGAACCATCGCCTCCTAGGTTTTGTCATGTCTAACTGGCTGTACCACTTCCGTGCCTCATCGCAGTACCAGCAGGGGGGTGAATTGTCACTATCCAAAGATTTCCGGGCCGTCTTCCCAGATTCTGCAGTTTTTGCGCTGTTGGAGCGGTATGCGTGGACTCAAAGCGATGATCTCGTTGGGCGCCTCACGCTTACGCTACGTATTCGCGAATCCATCTTTACGGAGAAGCACATTTCGGTTCTCCAGGGATTGATCATCTTGGGCCATGTCCACTTGCATCTCGAAAAGTCTGTGGAAAGCTCACGCTACTTCTACCGTGCTGCTACGCTCGGCCAAGTGGTGCTGTCGCGCTTCAGCACTCTGGTCATTTCCTGCACCGACATTTTCCTACAAGTCACGGAGACGATGACTTTCACCAAGCGTAATGAGATTGTCACGTACCGAGAGACCCTCATTCGCTACAAGATCGAAGTTCTCAAGGAACGCTTCGGCTCCCACAGCGAGGTCGTCATTGAATGGTACAGGAAGCTCGCCAGTCTCTATGTATCCATTAAAGAGGAGCAACTCTCAGTACTTATGTACCGTGAGATCTATGAGATTATTCTTGTCCGTGACGGAAAGGACTCGCATGATGTCCGAGAGTTCAAGAAGTTCTTTGGCGGTCTGGATGTGACTCTCAAAGGTAAATTCCTTCTGTATTAAATTCCTCTGGCGAGCAGTAATATTTTTTTTTTTTTTTTTTTTTTTTGCTGACTTCCAAAACTAGACTTTGAGAGCGAGAAATATATCAAGGGGTACGGTCAGCTGCTCCTTGAGACTGCAGAAGATCTCGAAGTGACGGATATGCTCTATATCTCCATCCTACTGCGCCTTGCCAGCTCGTACGAGGTCGAAGGCAAATGGCAGCTAGCTGAACGGGTCTACATCAGTTTGTGGCGCAAAGTGTCAATTCTGTCGCGCACCATTGTTACCGTTGAGGTGCACACAGCAAAGCTGCAGGTAGCTTTAGCCTACATCGCATTCCTGCGGACGGTCAAGCGGGAGCAAGAAGCCTCGAACATTTTGATGGTCCTCTGGACTGAGTATGAGCACTACAAGTTTGAGTCCAAGGAGCTCATCATTTACCTCCGAGAGATCGGCGTGCTCTTCAAAGCCTTTGGCCTGATCACCATCGCTGGCAGCATTTTCGGCAAAGTGTGGGCATGGTTCAAAGCTTCGGGCAATGGGGATGACGTGGAGGCAGGCCGCACCGTCGTTCTTATTACTGAGGTGGTCAAAGAGATCACCGAGACCACCATCACCAAGAAGACCACAACCACGACCACCACTGAGACCACCGAAGTAGTCGTTCGAGACGTTTTTGTTACACAATATGAGCGCTGCAAGAAATCAAGCCACGTGGACGAGTCCTTTTTTATTGCATCACTAGCCCTGATCAATCTCTTGCTGGCTGTAAAGAACTGGGGCGAGGCCGAAACTATTGTCCGACAGTCACTCGAGATTAGCTGGAAGGCCATTCTGACAGCCGATGTCAAGATCATGCTCACAGAGCACTTCTCCAAGGAAGTAGTGCGCCTCGCCACGCGCCTTGCCATCTGCCACAAGCACCAGCACCAATTTGACCAGGCTGAGCAGATTTACCTGCGCATCTACTACGCAGCCATCGCGTCGCTTTCTTTTGAAGATGAGCTCTTCGTGGAGGTTCTCGGTGGCCTAATCAGCTTCTACGAGGAGCACCACCGCCACGAGAAGATTATTGAGATCTACGTGGAGCTTGTGGAAAAGTACCGGAAGCAGTTCGGTGCGAGCCACCGCCTGACGATCCAGGCCCTTTATATTCTGGCCGCGCAGTACGAAATCCTAGGACGCAAAGAGGCGTTTGCTTGCTACATTGAGATTGTGACCGCTTTGAACAAGGGTCTCACATACTGTCACCATGATGCATTCAAGGCAGCCGTCATTCTAGTCACCTACTACCACACTGAGAAGCGCTGGGCAGAGCTGCAGATCATCTGCGCTGTGCTGTGGGAGACCTTTGTGCATCATCACCAGAAGCATGAGCACTACCACTTCACAGAGGAGGTAATCACTTTGATCTACGAGAAATACATGTACACGCTCGAATACCACGCCAAGGTCGACATTGCGGTTTTGTACGAGATTTCCGTCAAGTATCGTGAGACAGTTATCAAGGTGTTTGGCGTCTCGTCTGCCATTGTCGTGGCGGCACTTCTAGCCCTAGCAAAGATTTGCGAGCGCAGCGAATCGCACCAGCACGAAGCCGTCACCATCTACGAGGAGATCATCACAAAGTACAAGACGACCAATACAACGACAACAACAGTCACAGAGACTACAATCAACACGGTCAAGAAGCGTCTATCCACGCTCTATGTGACTGTTATCAAGACCGGTGGTGGCGGCAAGGGCGGCTCCGGAAAGAACGTCGGCATTAGCATTGACCGGGCCATTGTCGTCTCTCTTGAAGTCTTTGCGCAGCTCAAGATTGAGTTCGGTCTCTGGCACGTCAAGACCTTGTCTGTGCTCCAAGATATTATCGTTCTCTACCAGAGAATTAGCACAAAGGAATCCCACGCCAAGCTGGTGGTGCTTCTGCAAACCACCATCGTGGAGATTATCAGCACGCTGACGGTGTCTGTGCAGCTCTTTGAGGCAGCTACTACGCTGGCCACGATCTTTGTTACCAGTGGTCTCGTCGAGCTGGCGCACTCCCTTCTCCAGCAGCTGCGGTATCTTCTGATTTTCGGCGACGTGCTTCCCACAGGCGTGTCCGTGAAACTGGAGTTCAAGCTGACTCAGGTAGTGAATAGCCGCGTGGTCTTCTTGTTCGTAGCAGCCTTTGAGCAGCAGCTCTTGATCAAAGAGAAAAAGACAACGACTGTGGCGACATTTTCCGAGCTCTTGTCGTCCATGCTGTACGAGGTCTTCCTGTATGAAGAGTATCGCCAGATTGTCGACAGCAGCGACGTCAGCATCGAGACTATCCTCGCTTCTGGTGCCCGCCTTCGCGGTTTCTGGGTCGAGGAGACCAAGTCTGAGCTTCTGGCGGTCCTGGATACCAAACTCTTCCCTGTTTTCAAAGCCCGCTACACCGATTTTGCTCGTGTCACATCGGATGAGTTCATCAAGCTCTACTACCTGGCACTGCTGACTGAGCTGGCGAAGGACAAAGCCGATGCCAGCTACGCAGTGATTGCCTGCCGGGCAGGCAACACCAAGGTGCGGTCCTTACTCGAGGCTGGCGAATTTGGTCGCGCTCTCGAGGTGGCCCGCTTTGCGTTCAAGTTTGCAGCGGGGCAAGGGTTCTACAAGAGCACACACGCCCGCATCGCCTACGGCTACAAGTTGGCGGAGCTGCTGGCGGGAGTGGACGTGCGTGCACCTTCTGCAAACGAGCCGGAAGGCGCTGCCATCCGCGAAAAGCTCCTTGCTCTGTCCCGCGAGGTCACCGCGGAGGTGTTTGCCGTGTTGGCAGCTGAGGAGATCGACCTGGCTACGCTCGAGGTGGCCGACGTCACGGGCCTGGTGCGGCTGCTGGGCGCACAGGCCGACTACGCCCGCCTCGAGGTGCTGCTGCTGCACCTGTGGCAGTCGCGCGAAGTGCGGCGCAGCTGGCGCCCGGCCACGGTGCTGTCGATCGGCTTTGCGCTGGTCCACGCCTACGCGGGCCAGCCGCAGCAGAAGCGCCTCGACCGCGCCATCGACCTGGCCGACCTGCTCTGGTACAACCTGCGCCGCAGCCGCGGCTGGCTTGACAACGACGCCGTCCGCGCCAGCCAGCTGCTCGCCAGCCTGTACACCGAGGCGGGCCGCCACGCCGATGCCATGGCCGTCTACGAGAGCGTGCTGCGGCAGATTGACGCCGCTGCCGTCAAGGCGTCTGTGGCGACCAAGGGCAACGCCACCAACGGCGCCGCGCACACCGAGGACGCGGACGGCGACCGCGCGCTCCTGGCGCTGCACGCACGGCAGCACCTGGAGCTCCTAGCGGCGGCGCACGCGCGGCTGGGCCATTGGACCAAGCCCAAGCGCGAGTACCACGACCTCTACGAGCATCTGCGCACCGGCCTGAACCTCAAGCCGCAGCTGCCTGCGCCGTTCGACAAATGGGCCAGCGCCGCAGCCAACACGGAAGACAAGGCCGCTCTTGTCGGCTGCTATTCCATCCTGCAGGACTGGAAGATCGTCGGCGGCACGCCGGGTTACCCCGTGGCAGCAGATTTGAGGAGCTACGGCGGTTCGGCTCCGCCACCTGTGATTGTTAAAAACGGCACGTCAAGCCAACCCCTGCCGATAGAAATGAGGAGCTACGGCGGTTCGGCTCCGCCACCCGTGATTGTGAAAAATGGCACGTCAAGCCAACCCCTGCCGATAGAAATGAGGAGCTACGGCGGTTCGGCTCCGCCACCCGTGATTGTGAAAAATGGCACGTCAAGCCAACCCCTGCCGATAGAAATGAGGAGCTACGGCGGTTCGGCTCCGCCACCCGTGATTGTGAAAAATGGCACGTCAAGCCAACCCCTGCCAGTAGACTTGAAGAGCTACGGCGGCTCGGCTCCACCGCCCGTGATTGTGAAAAACAGCACGTCAAGCTAGCCAGTGCAACAGTGAACTCTGACATTGCTGCTGGGCGGAGCAGTGCTGCGAGAAAACTCTTCAACAGTAGTAGAAGAGGCTTTCCTTACACAATGTATTTTCCTTATATTTCTTTTCTTTTTTCAATTTGTCATCCAATTCATTCTTTTGCTCTACTCTGGTTGTCTAAATAATTTTTGTCTATTCATGGAAAGGAATCACAGAAGCTCGATTTGGGAAACTAATAATAAGCTACCTATAGCTAGATTTGTATGCGTTAACAGAATATCTAATCCAAAATTGAACAATTTGTTGGCTCGAGTGTCGTCCCACGCTGGTACGTGCTGTATGCATGAATCGAGATATTTTGCATGAACAGACAAATGTACACACCAAATCGCCACAACAGGCTATTTCTTTTTCCCATAAGCAGCGTCAGGCGGGGGATGTGCACCGTGAATATCCCCAAATTCTGCTCTGTACCCTCGGATATCAAAACTGGCGGAGACGACCCGCGGCTTCTGCCGTCCGTTTATCTTCTTTTGTCCAGCAACCCCAGCAAAGAATCGCCTCTCCACATCTCATTCTTCTGTGGGGTTCAAGATACAATGCTGATAGCATTACCTCGGCCCCCTGGGGATCACTCAATTGCTTAACCCTTTTTCACCATACAATACTAAAAGAAACTGAATTGAAGCTCACACAATAGAAGAGAAAGTAAAAAAAGGGTTTCATCCGTCGTAATGCACAATGAAGTGTGCTCTTTCAGAGAGAAAATAGATGGTTTAACGTAATGAAGACGTGAAATATACCAAGAAAAGACGTGTAAGCCTACCAGGGCGATCCAAATACAGGGCAATTACTCCATACAGCAGGCGTCGACCTTGTTCCAATGCAACGCCAAACTCTTCAAGGCAAAATTGATGCCCTGCCTCCTCCTTCTCCCTTCTCAAGATTCGGTAATCACCGATAGCCGCCTGCTGCGCTCATATATCATTGGTATCTGCGTTATCTGTTGCGTGAGTAAGAGTGAGATCAGATTACTGCCTACTCTCTGGAGTTGGTGGGGAAAAAAAAATTGTATCTACCTCGAGTGCCGGTCTTCTGGCACAACTGGCTCGGAGTCGCCGGACGACGTCTTGCGCGAGCCCATGCTCTTGCGGCCGGCGTAGTGGCCGTGGTGGCTCGACCGGCTGCCGCCGCGGCGCGAGCCGATCAGCAGCAGGCAGAGCAGCACGAAGACGACGGCCAGGAACGCGGCGCCGGCCAGCACGCAGTATCCGATGATGAGGCCCAGCGGGGCCTCGGCCAGCTGGAGGCCGCTGCGATGCATGTTAGTTTTTTAGGACAAAAAGCAATGGAGCGATGTGTGCAGAGGGAGGAGGAGCGCAAGAGGAAAAAAAAACGTACAGCCCGCCGTTGATGAGGACCAAGATCCACAGGAGCCGAGTGCCCCACATGTGGATGTGGGCGACGGGACCGGGCTCGCCGGCGGCCGAGAGGGCGCGGCCGACGTGCAGGACGATGCCGAGGCCGAGGAGCATGAGGCCGAGGAAGAAGACGGTGAAGCCGACGGCCTGGTGGGCGGTGCCAAA
This sequence comes from Hawksworthiomyces lignivorus, assembly GCA_002917075.1. NCBI lineage: Eukaryota > Fungi > Ascomycota > Sordariomycetes > Ophiostomatales > Ophiostomataceae > Hawksworthiomyces > Hawksworthiomyces lignivorus. The sequence goes on from NTMA01000079.1 coordinate 52,474, forward strand.
GTGCTGGGTGGCAACGTACTCGCCGCTGACGCGGATGCCCATGCCGAAGCCGGCGACGACCATGCACAGGTAGAGCAGGCTGACGAGGGCGTGCAGCAGGGGGAAGCTGGCGAGCAGGCGGCCGCTGCCGAGGATGAGGTCGACCGGGGCTAGGCCGAGGGCGGCGACGACCATGACGATGCCGTGGGCGAGGCCGAGGCTGTCGGTGTCGCCGGTGACGACGCCGCTGGGGCTGTTGGCGCCATACGTGTTGACCATGGTGGTGCCCGAGTTGATGCCGTTGTCGACGCTGGTCAGCGCGCCCGTGCCGCCGTAGCCCGTGGCCTGCAGCGTCGACAGCATGAAGCGGCCGTAGGAGCTGTGGCGCTTGATGGTGACGCCGGCGTCGTTGCTGGCCAGCGGCGTGTCGCCCGGCCCCACGGCGTACATCATGGGCTGGCTGCTCGTGCGCGAGTTGAGGAAGCCGCCGGGCCACGACCGGCAGCCCAGGCACGTGCCGCTGGCCACCAGGTAGTTGCCGTTGACCGTCGAGTTGCCGTTGAGGTAGATGTGGTAGTTGGAGTAGTACTGGGGCTCCCAGTCGCCGGAGCCAACGCGAGGACTGACGGTGACGTCTGCATTTGGCGCAAAAAGAAAGATGTCAGCAGCAAGAGCAGAGGCAAAACGCACAAAAAGTATGCTGCAAGCAGGGTGGGGGTCTAATCTTACGACGTCCGTCTGCTGCTGGATAGGCAACGAGCATAAATGAATTGGCCATGCCAGTGCCAAAGCCGAGAGCCACGTATTGGTAGTGTGTCGGTGCTGACATGTAGAAGTTGATGTCGTTAGAGTTGGGCGGCAGGTTGATGGCAATCGTGGTGGCCAGCTGTGGGATGTGCAGGTTGGACACTGCAGCTGCGGCCGTGTGGGCTGTCCGTGTGCATGTCAGTTACGTGCGTCAGTGATCTTGAGCAAGGATGATCAGAGCGGTCACTCACCCAGCAGCGCAAGAGAAAGCGGTCGGACCATTGCGAGCTCTGGTGCGCAAATCTCGAGCTCAGTGCCGGTGAGATGTAAGATGTCTAGAGATAAACTGTAGGTAGGAGCACAGCAGCAAGTGCAAATCCTCACGCAGCGAACAACGCGCAGCAAAGCAGTGAAAATCGATTATCTTGGCGCTTCATCACAAGCTCTTTTCTTTCTCTTCTACGTCGTTATGGGCAGCCCTTCCTTACATATATGCCATCGCAGCTCTCCAGATATGAGATCAAAGGGGGGGGAGGCAGCAGGCTCTGTGCCGGACAATAAGGAGAACCAGGGGCATATCCCCCCCTCTGGTCCGCCTTGTTCCATTTTCTCGGCATCGTGAATGTGAGTCGCATGTTGAAGATTAATTCCTACATGCTCACTTCTGGCTCTTTCGATTTAGGGAATCTCACTCACGTCCTCCGCACACAACCTTATACACCCTGGGAAATAGAAGCAATGCAATTGGCGGTGGTCTTCTTTTCCCTCTCTCGATAAATTGCCGCGCTTAACTAAACGTCATTATGATAATGGGGTCGTGCAGAGGGGGGGGCCTGGGCATCGTCTATTTCAAAGAGCGGCTTAACCCAGCTCATGGGGTCAATTATTCCGATCTGCCGTTTATCTTTATGCCTCTACGGAGCATATTATGGAAATTTTTAAATGGAAAAGAACAAAAAGAGGTCCTTCTATACCGATTAGTTGGAAATTCTCTGTGCTGTCGAATGATCCATAATCAGCCGCAAGCAGCCTTATTGGTGAAGGTCTCTCTCTACACGGTTTTTGTTTGAGACAGGCTAAACGAGAGGAGAGGAGGAGAAAAGGCAAACGAATGCAAGCACTTTAGCGTTTTGAAAAGTCCTTCTAAGCTTGTTGGTATTAGAAATGCCAAAGACGAAAAAGTCCAAGTCTAGGTCTTCCCCCAAAATTTAGAGATGATGGCGGAAAATGCAATGCGACAAATCAGCTTTTTGTGATGCCAGAACATTCGTTGCTCTTCGTCTCTCGCCGTTTCTCTTGCTATGTCCAATAATACTCCGCAATATCTGCACTCGTATGGTAGATGTCACGACGATTATGCACAACTGGCCGAAGACGGCAGCAGTCACTCCTTGTCATTTTGTGGAGTGTAATACGTTAATGAACCCGGAAGATATACGATGGACGTCTAGAAAGGTAAATGATCTTCTTCAGATCGCCGGCCGAGAAAGGAAATTTTTTGCCCGGAGGTCCACCTACGCACATATGCGAGGTCGCGTTATCCTTCCGCTCAGAAAGCCATGCTTGGTTAAGCCTACAGCATGCCTACAGCACGATGCAGGTATTAGGACGTCCTCTCTCGCCTTTCAGCAGTCAAAGCCGAGCTCATGGGAAGGCCAATTCAGTATTTCTTATCGTCCTTCCCATGTGCGATGCCGTGTTTCATGTTAAGACGGATGAATTTTGGTGCGTAGGAAAAGGCCGTCAAACAGCCAGAAGAGATGCAGAATGTGGGAACATAGCAGATGCGTCGACAAGAGACGACAGCCTTTGAGAGAGCACGTACGCGTCTCTCGCCTTGCTTTCCGAATCGTCAACGCCATTCTCAATGATGCGCCATGAAGCTTTGCTGACACCATGAAAATGTGACAAGCTTGCATCGTGTGACTCGTAAAGTTGCATTCATTCTTTTCTTAGCGGAACGAGGTGCTATTTCCAATCATCTTGTCCTGCTCGGAAGAGACCACGGACTTCTTCTGCAGCTTATTTTTTTTGGATTCCATCCTATGAGCTATCTCGTCTCCTTGTGGGCTTGAAAATGCGCAAGGAAAGTAGCATTTGCGATCATCAATACTGGTTGTGAACCGGCAACGCCATCCGAGAGAGACCTGCTGAGCTGTGATAGACGTCATTCGGATCTGATTACTAGCTGTCGGGCATTGCTCGCAATTGGAAATACACATTCGGCCTCTGCTTTTGGTTTGTGGTTTTGTCATTTCGCCCTTTGTCGCCTCACAAAACGTTTTTCCGCTGCTTCTGGGGAATTCTTTGTCATTATTAATCTTCTGGCCGTACCAAGTCCCCAAGTAGTTAGTGATGCCCATGGATCGCCATTTAAGGCCGGCCCCATCTGCCGCATCTTCTGCTTGGGCTAGTAAAACAGCAGCAAAAGAGAGAGCAGCAGCAATAGCATGAGAGCATTCTTAAACATTGCAAAACAAAACAGACGACAGATTGTCCACCAATTCTTCAGCGCAAGAAGTTTTTCCGTTTCTCGTCCCTTCGCCATGACTACCTCTGGCGCCTTCAAATACGCCGACCCGGCGACCATTGTCGACAGCGACGTGCCGTTCGTCAAGCCGTGGGCCAAGGTCGACACGGACGTGACCTCGTTCAGCCGGATCGAGAGCAAGCAGACAGTCACCGACATCCGAGCAGCAACGACCGGCCCGACGGGAGCCAGCCCCGCCCCCTTCGGCATCGACGTGTCAGGCTTCGCCCTCTACCGCGAGCCCGCGCAGGAGAAGGAGTTTGTGGACGAGGCGGCGGTGCGCGGGGGCTACTACGCCGAGGTGGAGCGGCTGGTGCGCGACAAGCTGTCGACGCCCGACGAGCCCGTCCGCAAGGTGATCATCTTTGACCACACCATCCGCCGGCGCGACCCCCAGGCGCCGCGCCAGCCCGTGCAGCAGGTGCACGTCGACCAGACGCCCGGCGCCGCCGAGGCCCGCGTGCGCCGCCACGTGCCGCCCGACAGCGACGTCAGCGCCGACGAGCTGCTGCGCGGCCGCTACCAGATCGTCAACGTCTGGCGGCCCATCGGCCACCCGGCGTCCGACCACCCGCTGGCGCTGGTCGACTGGCGCACGACGGAGCCAAAGGACGTCGTCAAGGTGGACCTGCTGTACCCGAGCCTGCCGGCGGCGGCGGCGGCGGACGGCGCCAACGGCCACGCGGCCAACGTCGACTACCGCGGCAAGGAAGTGCTCCCAGACCCCACCAAGGCGCGCTCGACCGAGGGCTACTCGATTACAGGTACGTCATGTTCCAGGCTTTCTTTTTTTCCCCTTTGCTTTCCTCCTCCTCCTCGCTCTCTCTAACTTGCATACTAACGCTGGCGTCCCAGGCGAGACATACACAGTTGTTCCAAACGACAAGCACAAGTTCTACTACGTCAAAGACATGGCCCCTGACGAGGTTGTGTTCATCAAGTGCTTCGACTCCCGGAGCGCCGCTCACGCCAACGGCCGGCCAGGCGTGGCGGCTTGGACGCCGCATACCGCTTTTGACGACCCGGCCACTTCAGCCGACGCCAAGTTCCGCCAGAGCATCGAGGTGCGCTGCCTGGTCTTCTACGGCGACAACACGACCTGATCGCCTGGAGAAAGGAAAGGGTTGTAAGAGCAAAGTGTGAGATATGATACGAATTATGAATCAAATTGTAGATATTTTTACGTCACTCACGAGCATAACTTAACAAGGCATTTTTTAATAATGAATAGAACAGACTGGGAGGAATGAACGCACTACGAGATGAAATGCAAGGTGAATGCAAAGTGACTACAAGATGAATAGAGACAACAGACAGGCATGACGCACCAAAAAGAAGACGGCCAAGGAGCTACAACAGTGCTTATGCATCACAACTTATCTGTAGACCTACTATTACTCTCGCCATCTCTTCTCAGGTGCATCTGAATTAGCTTCATCACCGAGTCGCCATCGAATGCCGTCTCCCAAATAGAGCATTCAACCTCATTCTCGCTGCGTTTGCTCTTATTGTTCACAGAATAGCGCTGGCAACGTCACTCTCTCAGATCAGCATTCTTGTCATTCACCATACATTCTCATTCTCAATATTCATTTTCAAAATTATTCAACTTCATCTTGCTCAGGCAAATATAAGCTAGCCTCCAGATTCTTTCTCTACATTTCAAACAACACGTTTGTTTTCTACCTATTATCTTCTTCATTACCATTACTTCCGTCCACAAAATTCGTCTTATTTTAAACATCATCTTCCCAAAGGGACCACCATATATATACACACCAAGCATAAACGTCTTTTACTTCCACCGCATCTACAGACCAATTTCTTCCACCAGTATGCCAATATTTCTACTACAATATTATCGTTGCATCCCTCTCTAATCTTCAGAAGCATCAAGCAAGCTTCCTATTAACTATCTTCAGGGCTTTTCATTGATTAAAATGGCGACCGATACCAAAGATGCCGCATCTAGCGCCAAAACACTCACAGAACGTGAGATGCAGATTCTCAGCAATGCCTGGAAGTGCATGAAAACCACCCCGGAGGTGCTTACATCCACCAAATTTGTAGAGTCTGCTTTCATCTCTTCCTCACCGCAGAGCTGACGATGCCTTGTTTTCTTTAGGTCGACTACGCCAAGCTCGCCGCCGAGAGCGGCATGACCAATCCTCGCAGCGCCTCCAACGCCTGGGCCAAGATCAAGAGCAAGCTCTTCCCTGACGGGCCCGCCCCTGCTGCTGGGGAGTCCGGTGCCACGCCGCCCACCACGCCTGGCCGCAAGCGCAAGAACGCACCTGCGGCTGCCGGCGCAGACATCGGCGCGGGTGCCTCTGCGGGCGCCAGCGACGTTCTGGCTGACGGCGACGCCGCCCGCGCCATCACTCCGCCGGCAGACGAAGACGGCAACAGCGTGCCTGCTTCGGAGGCCGTCTCTACGACGCCGAAGCGCCGCCGCGCAGGTGCCGGCGCTGGCGCTGGCGCCGGAAAGGCGCCAAAGACGCCACGCACGCCACGCACGCCCCGCGGCAAGAAGGCGGCCAAGTCAGCCGCGGCGGTGACCAAGTCCGACGACGAGTCGGACGGCAGCAATAAGCATGACGGTGAGGGAGACGGCGGGAACCAAGACGCCATTACGGTCTACCGCGTCAAGGATGAAGATGCACAGGACGAGAACGGAGAGGACGCTGTCTAGGCTGGGTTCGGTAGGGTGCTCTACAAAGAAGGCGGGGAGATAATTTCTTGCATGTTTTTTTTTTCTTTCTTTTGTTGACTTGTTCTCCCCGACATACTCTGCCTCCGCTTTTTTTTTTTTTTTGGTTCTAGGATGCACAGTACATGCATGGAAGCATAAGGATCATCTGAGGGGGGTGGCGTCGTCTCAGCATTTCTCATCTCGCGCAGCAAGGCCATAGCTATGGAAGTACTACAGTAATTGACTGACATTCAGCTATCTTGCAAAATTTGCTTCACATTCGGCAATTCTAAATCATAGCATGGAGCTAATGCTTGAAGAGCAATCATCGCCGCACGTAAATTTATCATCTAGTAAAATCTCTTAATTTTTAAAAACGAGTGGTATTTAGATGGCCGTTACCAATACGAACAAAGCGAGTGATATGTACAATAGCAGAACAAGTGTGTCTTCCTCTTTTTCCCATAAGGCAAGGTATCTCTGAGAGTTATAATGGCGGTGCACAGGTGATCGCTTACTCGTCCTTGGCGATCTTCTTGCGGTAGACCTTGGCGATGACGTCGGGGTTGGGGCCCAGGCCACCGGCCTTGAGCACGTCCAGCTTCGAAACCTTGATCGAGCGGACATCCGGAGCGCGGGCGCGGATGGCTGCGGTCACGCGGTTGACGTCATCGTCGGAGATGTCGCCGCCGAACAGCACGAGCCGGGGCACAGAGCGCTCGCCGACCGGCTTGCTGGCGTTGCTGCCGAGGCCAGCCGAGTTGGCCGCGTTCACGTCGCCGGAGAAGAGCGCGGGGAGCTCCATCTCGGCAGCAGAGAGGTCGAGGCAGGTGTGGACGACTGGATGGAAGAAGACGTCGAGTTAGCTTACAAGTTCACATACTGCAGAATAAGCAGATCTCGGGGGAATGCATACCATCATAGTCGGGGAGGAGGCGCTCGCGGACGGCCTCAGAAACCTTGGCATCACGGCCGAGGCTGGCAACGGGAACAGGAGTGGCCATTTTGGAAAAGTGTTTAAGATTAGGTGAGACGGAAAGAGTTTGCTTGTGTGGCTTGGAAGAAAGGCGGATGTGTTGGAGTCGAGATGTTGAAGCTGATTGCTCTGCAGACAAACAAGAAACCAGGTCGACGTGGATGAGAACGATGCCAGATCTTTATACTTGAGAGATGTGCCCTCTTTTCTGTTTGAATATTCTTATTTTTAACTACCCCTTGACTATTTCTGGCAACATCGCATCATTGATGCCATCGCTGCCCTTGTCTTCTCTTGCCTATGCTGTCAAAGGACAAAAAGTGACACCTCCGTCCGTTTGCAATTCAGCCTTCCATGCAAACCGGACTATGATGGCAATTTGATTTGCTTTGAACCGCTCGTCATATCTGCCTGACCGGGGATTGGCCGTTTGTCTAGAAGTTGACCAACGTCAGATCAATTTAATGGAGCAGACATAGTTTATTGGTAAGCCCTTAATCCCTTCGCAGTTCCTGGGCACAGTGTTGGGGGAAGCCGAACGGACGACCGCAGAGGTTAAAAAGGCATTATGACGAATCCATCGCAATAATGACCCAAAAAGGAGACCAATAAGCCTTGATGAAGCGATGTCTGGATATGATAACGAAGCCGAGTGTCCAAAAGGAGCAGCAGAAATACACTTTACTAGCGAGATGCGGCTCAGAATGGTCCGCAGAAAGGGTGATAGTTCACAGCCTCTTCGCACTCTCGCCGTCAATGCCATTCTCGGTTCCGAAGAAAAAAAAAAAGACCAGACGCGGCATAACAACCGCACACAACGATGAAGAGCCGCCACAAGACGGAAAGGTTAAATAGATTGTGGCCTAGGGGCGGCCGACGCAGCTATGCTTTGGGGTTTCTTTTTTAGTACGGCGATTAATTAAGAAACTTCGGGGGCTACAGATGGAAAGGAGATCAGAAGAGGAATTTATCGTAACAACGATCATAATTTCTTCCTCCTCTCTTCCGCCAGAAATGAAAAGAGCCCATCATCGCATATCTTATGTTAGATGGCAAGGAAAGTCCATATTGGCAGAGGAATTGGAAATGATGGATTGGGCAGCAGAATGACCGATCCTGTTCCAGGAATTATCGCAATTCAACAATGCTATCAGCTCGTCTAGAATTCTAACTTGCTTACTTTCAAGCAGAATTCATCAATGATCGTAATTAGCAAATTTACCTGGATCTCTGCAAGCTGGCTTACGTCAAGTTCATTTATTCCGACAGAATTACATATTAACTACACTGTTAATCATATAGATGTTCGTCAGACAGTCTCGTCTCTGTAGCCTGCGTCTTTCAGTGCCTATCATCGTACTGACCTTCCCATCTACCTTTAGTCAGGTCCGCATCGCTCTGCATCTTGTCCTCTTCACTTCAGTTTCATTATACGCAAGCAGAGACTGGAGAAACTAACTAGCAGATTTTTTACAGCACCAAGTGTCCAGAGTCGAAGAGAGAGAGGGCTTTGCTCCATAGACATTGCCAGGACTTAGTGAAACGGCAACGTCAAAGTCTTGCGGCCTCACGTCTACCAAGCCGTAGCAGAGATCCCATTTCGACTAGAAGATTTCGAGAAATATTCATTTTCTCCGCAGATAGTGCGTCTTTGAAATGGTTCAAAACATCGATAAACCCCTTCTTGCTGTCTCGTTCTAGCTCAGCCCGCCTTTATCTTCGGCATCGACTTCCGCATGAATTATCTTGCATGTCGGCAATTTTTTTTATGTGTCCATCTTGGACGTTCTTCTTAGCCTCCCTGAGGACTCACACTTCTAGAATACGCTTTGAGGATGCAAGATGAAAGGGGCCGTTAAAGCATCACTTTTTTCCTTGCTTTTTGTTTGTCCTCTTTCATTTAAGACGAACGGCTCACAGACAAAATTGACAGCCTGCCACACCACCACATGGCACAACACATTAGACTTCTCCTAATGTTGGAGACATGTCAGAATGTCTAGGGGCTCTGCATGACCGTTTGGTCCCTACATGTTTACCCCATAAACCATGTATAAACCATGTTGCTATCCTGCAGCAGCTGCCAAAGCGCACTTGCATCTCGGACGTCTTGGGCAAGGGCGGCATCAGATGAGCAGAAAGAGGGGAAACAGCAGACAGAAATTGGCTGAGGAATAACTCAATGTATATGCTGTGCCGCAAGCCAGCATGCTCGTGTTTCTGGAGAGACGCCGGTGCCGGCAAGAGAGGTAAGATTGCCTCTTCTCTCTTTGTTCCTCTATCCTATGATGAGCATTTGTTGTTTACTTTGAACAGACGTCTTTCGCCACGTGCGTCTGGTTCAAGAATAAGGCTTACCATACCACGGTTCCTTCTCCTGATCTTGCCCAACAGTCGGGACGTCTTACCAGCTCCATTTGATTCTGATAGTCCTCTGAATGTGTCCCCTCTACGTGCACAACCGCGAATGGCGCCGGTCACCGTGCGGTCGCCTCTCCTTTTCGCCTCATTTTGCGAACAGACGGTCACGTTGATCAGTACATGTTTACTCTGCTAATATCACTGCGACTCCAGAGATTATCTAGGACCCATTTGGTTCCCATTTGGTTCCCATTTGGTCTCCATTTGGTTCCTCTTTTGTCTCGTTGCAGCATCGATCTCTTTCGTTAATCTATGACAACGCAATCCATCGGGCCTTTTTCTTGGCCCAACTTGGCTGTATTGAGCATCGCACTACGAAAGCCTTAATCACCGAGGTGAGCGCACTAGTTGCCACGAGCGGGTCGCACGTCGGCAACTCCAAAACGTCTTTCAGGACCCTAGGTACGGGACATAGCAAGCCGCAACGGTCCAGTTTCAAAAATTACTTGAGGCCTTTAGTGAGGAAAATGGAGTTGGTTTCTGTGGCAGGCAGATACGCTAGCAAGTATCCAGCCGGCAATCAACAGAGAAACACCTCTACAGCGTAGATCACAATGACGAAGGTGTCTCCATTTGCGATGCTGCTCTGTTAGGACGCTCAAGTGGAGGCCTGCTTGTTTTCTTTTAGGCCATGCCTCGGTGCTGGTTCTCTTGAACAATCACAAAACTCTGCTTGTGGGGGGCGCTATTCGTCTTCTCCCACTATCGCACAGCTAACGCAGTGTTAATCCCTACTGTCCGCCATACGAATACGAAAGGCAAAAAAGGTGTCCCTCCCCATAGGCCTGACTTCATCGGCCGCTTTGGCCATCGTCGGTGAGTCGACTTCGTTCTCCCCCCTGCTGGCTTGGCCTGCTAAGTGGTCCAGGGGTCCCGAAGCCGGTGCATTTTGTGCCATGGGCTGGTCCCTTTTAGCGCAATATCTCTTATGCGCTGCTCTCGCCCGTTCCCCATATTAGTCAAAGAATAAATACAGTTAGTGATCAGCGCCCGTGTGGTTGCGTCGCTCCGGCGCACTTTTGTAAGCCTATGTTTGTGCGTACATCGACGCTCAGACCTCGTTCTTTTTCCGCCTTTCCAATCTGCGCCATCCTGGCCGCACGAGCGCGTGCTGCGCAGTAGTGCTCCTCGAGGACGAGAAGCGAGCCCTATTTACTAGTGTTCTCGGTGTTGTATTGTCTTTGCTGACATGCTATGCTTGGCCGCAGCAAGGATTCTTGCACAAAAAAAAAAAAACGAGCATCCTGTCTCTTTGCGTGACGCTTCCCGAGACGCTGCCGGGACGGTGGCAAACGGAGAGCTTAGCTCTTGACTAGCCGGATCTCGACCCTGCGCTGAGCGTTATCGTACAAGAAATCTCGGGTGTGCCCCCTAGGGTGTCTGTGAGAGACGCTACAGTGACAACAAGAGCCCGGATGATTGACACCTTGTGTGGCGAATCGTACATGCCGCCATCATGGTGGACGTCAAGTTGGCTTAGAGACTATCTCGCGTCCTCGGCGGAGCACATCGGATGTTTATTATTGTAGCCGACCATCCAAGAAGAACTCTTTTTGGGCGTTGCTGTCGCCCTACGGAACGTCCCCGGTTGCGACCACTGCGAACTTGTTTAGCACCAGAGGAGGCCGTAATCAAACTCGGCGAGGATTTGGTACGAGGCATTTCTGCTTAGTATGCTCCAATACAGAATATCTGCTTGAACATGGAGTAGTTGTAACGAGAAATACACCAAGTCTGGCCAGCAAGACGCGATCCTGTCGATCAACAGGAGCGACGAAATATTGGCCATATTCTCGTGCTTCTGAATTCGCCTATGACAAAGAGGGTAAGTTTGTTCGACATCTTCTCCTGAACACTCGTCCACTACCTAGTTAGATAGCATCGGAACTGCGAACATACACGCGATTGGCTTATGCCATAGCCCATGCTCCCAACAAAACTTTAGAAATAAAAACAAAATAAAATAAAATCAGCCCAGAGATCGAACGCGCAATCCGTGGGCGAAGTCCCTCCTCTCCTCCAGCTCTTGAAAGGCCTCCATGTACGTGTAATAGTCGTAGGCTCCCGCTTGCTGTTGTGCAAACTTGCATTAACTAACCCCTTGAACACTTTCGTTGTTCTCAACCTTGTCCCGCTAGAAGATGGCTGACAGGGGACCATGTCCCCCGCATAGACTGAGCAGGCAAGAGAGACATACTATCTTTTAGAAGACAATCCTACGTTTTACCCCGTACTCCTGGTGCTGGCAGGCAGTCAATATAACAGAGGTGATAAGTCTGTGTAAAGACATGCTTGGGCATGTGAGTCGGTGGGCATGCTAGTTGCGCATCTAGTGACGACATGCTGACCAAAAGTCGCTGAAAGCATGCCGAGTTCATGTCAATCGGCTCGACGACAGGGAGTCAAAACAAACTATCTACACAGTATCCAAGGGAAGAAGCTGCCAGGTTAGAGGCGACAATTGTTGGACAACCCATGAGCTAGATTTGAGCATCTCCCTACCCGCTCCGTAGCAGTAAATCAATGTCAACCAGGTTCTCTTCTCTTTTTTCTACGGTTCCATTTTTGGTACAATGTTGCTCGCATGAATAGAGCTACGCTCTCGCTTCTGCTTTTCAGGATACCATGGAAATCTTGAGAATCGGCCAAGGAATGAGTGTCAATGGCGGTGCATGAACGCCCGTCGATGATATCTATGTTTGCTTTACTTAGCAGTTCAGAAGAATCCGGGCCATTGAACCGCCTCCGTTTTCGGCGGCCACACCACAAGAATAAGAGCAAATGTTGTTGTTGTTGTTGTTCTTGCTGTTGTCGATGTTGATGTGATTCATTTGACGAATCTGAGTCAATATCGTGTTCCCTTTGAACGTCGCCGATCCTTCAGTCACGTTTCTTGCTAGTATTGTTTGCCTATTAGTCGCAGAGCTTTTACGGAGTATTCACGCTGCAATTGAGCAAAGCACAGCTCCTTATTTGCGGTTGCAGCAGATACCTGGTTGCCCCCACGCAGCGGTGTGACGACATGGGTGTTTCTTCATCTCAGTTCCCCCGATCACATCTAACTACTCGCCGAAATTGTCGTCAACAACCATCCCTCAGCCACTCTTGCTATCACATCAACTAACTTCTCCCTACCCGTGGCGCGCAATCACAGCCCATCACACTGAACAGCTACCCCTGGTTGGCTTCCCCATACATTCTCCCTACCTTCATTCAAATATGCTCAATGCTCTGTCTCTCTCTGTCTCTTCGTGGAGGCTTCCTTCATATTTCTTGCTTTCTTTTTTCTGTTTTCCGCTTTTTTCGTCACACTTCCCATAACCGGATGTATTCCCCGCAGGTAGAGACTGGGCAGCCCTCGTACGGAGGAGTTTGTTGGTCAATGCGGCCCGTAATTCTTATCTTGGTTTCGTCTATTCAGCTCATAACGAAAACCACGCCACCAACGCCAACAGTGAAGAACCGGTCTCCTATCTACTGCGTAGGCTGTTCATTTTTGTGTATGAGCACTCCGCACGAAGTATTAGTCTTCAAAGTGTAAAAATAGGGTTGGCAAAAATATGCTTACAAAGACTTCATCGGCACATCCTTAATTCTACTCCTTATATGCTTACGTAGCTAGACACTTCAGCTGAACTTGATGTGATGGCCGTAGCATTTTCTTCCTTTTCGTTACCCTTTTTTTTTTTTTTTTTTTTTTTGGCTAAAGAAGGACTTGGACTACAGGTGTGCAAACGAATGCTTCGGAACAATGGCACATCGGTTAGTATTACAACAGTGCCCCCTAGAGAAGTAGACATTTACCGTTTTGCAAAGGAACCCAAAGTGGTCGCCGACGGGAGGAAGAGAGCGGAACGGTTGTATGATCGGAGGAGAGGCTTGCCTGGTCCATTTTCTTTTCTTATTTTTTGGTCTCTCCTATTAAATATGACCCTGCTAAACACCGTTGCTTTGTTCAGAATCTTTCTTTTTTGGCTGCCGTTTCATGTTTCAAACGAGCAAAGACTTGGAAGAGACCAGGACAGATCGCCGTCCGATCGCAGGCTCCGTAAACCCGGCTTTTGGGCCTTCCGAGTGAGAGAGGATGTCTCTAACATATGCAATGACTTGATCGTTTAGAAGAAAAATAGTTCCTGGCACACATATATATGCGATAGAACAAACATATGGGATATTTGCACTGCCTCCCCATGCAATACTGCGGACGTCGACCTGAAAAAGGACGCATGCTCTCTAGGCTGAGACAATCAGGGTCTGATGCACAGTCGTTTTCCGCTCTGAGGAGCAACCGTGCGCTTGTTTCGTTTTGAAAGTAGCATGTTCGAAAAGAAGAAAAAAGAGATGGAAAACATCGAACGGATATTAATACTTCACACAAAAAAGACAAATTCGCAGAGTTCTGCTATGTATCAACCCTGTTGAAAGGGGCAGGCGAGTTCTGCCCAGCTATCGCATGGTTGAACAAGGTCGTGTTTTACTTCCACCAGCTTTCTTGTCATCTTGAGTAGCTGTGCATTTCGGAGAATTATTTTATATCCGCATACTGTAAAAAACAAGAGACAATTGTAACATCATGAAAAGCGATAAGGTAGCAATATTGCAACTTTTGTTTTACTCTTCCGTCACTTAATCCCGGAGGGCTGTATATGAGAAGCCGAGCACACTAATGGTTACAGATATCGCGAAAGATGTATCTTGAAATTGTCCACCATAAGGGTCAAAATATTCAACCTGCGCACTGAATGTCCAGTGCCAATGTGACTATTTTAGTAATTACAAAGAGAGGGAATACTAAGCGAGAAAATAAAATTGCCCAAAAGCTGTCCAACTCTTCAAGTGAAGAGCAAAATTCTGCGATGCTTCTTAGAGTGGGCAGATCATATTTTCTGCCTTTGAATACAAACATAATGGAAATCTGATTTTGCACGGATGAGCTTGTAAGTAGTGAAGGGGAACAAATAATCAAACGTTACAGGTTGCTATGCCCTCCGGGCAATTCTTATTTGAGCCACAGATGATATAAATAAACTACATTGAAGAAAATGAAACAAATGAGCGGATGCGTCGTTTTCTCTTTAACAGATTGTGCCTAATATTATCTAGCTCTAGAGATGTTGATCTGGGCTGTCATAAGACCAACGAAGAAGATGTAAGGACGATAGACGAGATTACTTCAAAAAAGGAAATTAAATGAAGTCTTGATCTGCAGCATCTTGTCTATTGGCTTTTCGAAGGCGCTCACAGTCACTACTTGGCAATTGTTGTAACCTATTGGCTGCCTTGCAAAGACTTTCGCTCTCGTCGATTTTGGAGGCGCCCTTTTTAATCAATTAAACCTCCTACACCGTCCCGCACATTCTCAGATCTCGAATCAAGAAGAGGTCAAAGCTCCATTTCTGTTCTTTCTTCTCCCGCCCTGTCGGCCTGGAAACCGGTAGTCATATGGGCGAGGCATCGCCACTCTTTACTTGTTAATAGATTGCAAATAAACACGATTCTTCTAGATCTATGTCTTTTAGAGAAAATATAGAAAAACTCCCCTTATGTCTTGTTTAGGCAACTGATGAAAAACGATGGGTTCATCAAGAGACACGGAACGTAAAAAAGTTTGATCTTTGCTCTAAAGACGGGAGGAAGGGGGAAGGAAAGGATGTGCCGGCAATTCACAGATTGACTCCGGGGAAATGCACGTCAAAATGGGCGATATGTCCTAAAAACCACGTTTTCAGCGGTTTGATTTTTGAACATGTTTCCATTTTGAATTTAGCCGGACGGGCGAAGGTGTTTCGTTCTCCCTTTTGCGCGGAGGAAATGGCATCGACAGGGAAAAAAAAGAGAACAAAAATAGAGCATCACACCCCCTCCACCAAGGCCGGCACGCGATGTCGATCGACGGCTGGAGCTGCCGCTCCCGGGAATTTCTATTGAAGAGAATATTAATATAACTTACAAAATCGAGTAACAAAAGCCAATAAAGCGCGGGACGAGAATGAGGGGGACCCTGCGCAAAAAGAATATCATTTCTGACGTCTAATTGAGTTCGTGCCGACATCAATTGACTATCACCGACGGCGTAGGAGGGCAGTGTTGGTGTTTTTATTTGTTGATACTCATACGCTGTAGTTACTCGGGGAGAGATAGTTTTTGTGACAACCAAAGAAATCTATCTAAGCGAGAGAAACGGAGGGCAGCCTGTGTGCAGGATCGCTTTATTTCTGATTTCACTCTGTTCCTACAAAATACGGGTGCTTTGCTAGCTCTATCACTCTGCGTTAGCGAGGCAATCTTTCACGTCTCGCAGTGAGACAGAGATCACACCTGTGTGCTGACTGCATACGATGCTGAACATTTGATGATCTCGTTAGCACAGTTGCACAAAATTTAAATAACTCGCGAGACAGTGTGACGAAAACATATAAAAAAAAACACACAAAAAAAAGCAATAGAAATACGATGGGAGCGGACGAGCCTGGCAGGTCTTGTTTATTTTTGCTGATTAAGAGAAAATACACGACACACCCCTCTGTGAGATTCCAGTGCTTGAGCTGAGGCTGGACGGACGCAAGGCCAAGCCACGAGATGAGGTACGACGTAGGGAAACAAAAAGTACGGATCAGCCTGCGCTGTGATTCGCTGCGGGAGCTTCTGCAAAGGATTGGGTGGCTTCTCGGCTAGCATCGAAAAGCCCCAATTGCCATTCCACGGTCCGAAAAGAAAGCCTCCTCTCTTTCGCTTTGTGGCGTCCAACAACATGGGCGACCGGAGCAGACGTTGGTGTGCCGAAGGCAATGCGGCGCGGAGTATCAATATTTTCTTTCTTTTTGCTTCTCCTTCATGATCCTGTGCGTACAAATGCTGCATAAGCTCCGGGTCTGCTATGTGCTCCGTGCTTCCCGTACCACTCCCAGGTCCAAAAAAAGAAAATTAGGCTCTGCTTTGGTGCGGGACAGACAACAGGCAGCGGAGGAAAAAGAAAGCAAGCCTGCCGAAACGTGAGACAGCAAGAGGATAAAAGGGAGGACCCGGTACTCCATACGGTCACGAGAAGGCGCAAATGCTATAGAAAACAAATAGATTAGTAGAAAAAAGAAAACCAAGGGAGGCTGAGATATCTCAAACCTGGTCTCCAAAATATTTTTTCTACATGATCTAATCCAATGAGACCTCCAAGCCGCTATTTTACCATCGCCAGCCTGTTCCAATAGACCACCCTTTGTTTACGTAGAACGTTCTGCCCCGTATAGCAGCTGTAAGGGTAGGCAGACGAACTGCCAGTTTTTTGACACCCAGAGGCAGGCGACCCAAGAGATGATTTGTCGTTTCTCAGTTTTTACAGCCTTTCCCTCCCTCTCAGTGTTTCATTTTCCCTCGCTAGCAATTCCCAAGTAAATGCTAGTTTCCAAGTTGACCCAACCACACTGTTGGCTATATTTCCTCTGTTTGTTTCTCTTGTCTGCCTCGCGGAAGACATTCCTGCATGGCGCAAGGGACCAGAAACCTGCGGAATGAGAAATTTTGCACTGCCTACAGGGGAAGACTTGGGGGAGAAAAAAGCAAATAGACGCCAAGATCAAACCCCATCATCTCTTTCCGTGGTACAAACTGCATCGAGCGAATAGGAGAAAGGCCTCTTCGTCCCGAGAGGAGGAAAAAAGGTCGCTTGTGCTGCACGTCGCGTCGCGTGTGCTCTGCGTTTGGTTCTTCCAAAGCTCTGCTCTATTGCATGATAAGTGAACCGACTTTCCACTGCAGGCCAGCTCCTTGTCTCACGGTCTCGACGTCGGTGATTTTCTCGGGTTTGCTTCGTCGCTTCCAGTCATTCTCTACTAGAATGTACGCAATGGACTTTGGCCATTTTTCTTGGAATAGGTCCTACACGTACTTCCTCATCTGCGTGCTGTGCTGGCTGGCTTCGAACACCAGATAACAAACTCCTCGCATGTGATATTTTCTTCAACGCATGGTACTTTCGGTAAAACAAGGATATGCAATTCAGTCACTGAGTTAGTTGCAAGGAAGTCTGCTCCCGAACGACTTGACAGCGGTTGAGTCCAAAAGGACGTCAGTCTTTCCCTGACAGAGTAGTGATATTCGTAAGGCGTTTTCTTGGGGGCTGTCAAGGGCAGTTTCCGATGCCGTACGTCGTCCTTTTTTCTTTAGATCCATTTTGCTCTTCGTGTTTTGTCACCTCGGCCTTCTTGGGTATCAGGACGACCAGCGCTGCGGGACGTTTGAGCAGTAAACCTTTGAATGCTAGGATGCTAGCTGGCGATCTTCTCCTGTTCTACTGTTGACTAAAAGCTTTAATGTAAAAAGAGCTTCCCCACGAAAAGAGAAACGCTGCTGGGGTCTGGCCTTTGGGCATCAAGCCCGGTAAAATGCAGGAAGCCCACTAGCTGACTTTAGCTTTCTTTGGTATAGCACACATTTGCAGAGTAACCGCTTGGTCCCCGTACAAATTTCTCATATGCCACTTTTTAATATAGCCTTGCCAGGTTCCCAAACGTTGGTCTGAATGCCCCCCCCCCCCGTTGCTAGGAACGATATATGCCTGTGTGGAGAGCGTCAAGGCCTGTCTCGCACACAATATACCCTGCTCCAAAGGCCTGGTCTGTCCTAACCTGGAAGTTTTCGCAGCCGGTCACAATTAAGAAGCCTGCACAACTGCTACGAAACAACAGAAACAACGAGAACGGAAGAGGGTTCCTATCTCTTTCCAGACAAGTCAGAAAACCGCCAAGGGGCTGTCGGCGCCGATAAAGAAAATAAGGCCGTCGCGACATCCCTCACTCCTGGGACGAGCGTTGTATTTCGTTGGAGATTGGTATTTTTAATTGGTAACTACTGGAGATAATTTCCATCTCTCGACTGACGAGATCTTTGGGTCTCGTCTTCGTCGTCGTCGCCCCAATTTTTTCCCGGCCATGCCGAGTAAAGTGGAAAGACAAAATGTACGACGTAATTTCTTGCGCGGGAGCATCCAGTCGTCTGAACTTTTCCTTTCCTGCATCTTGCTGCTTGCCCTGCGCTCTCCGCACAGCTTCTCCTATGCACGTGTAATGTACACTTGGGCTTGGACAATTAATGGCGACAGCACAGCCCAGAGCTGTTTGTTCGTAGTGCGCAAGATGTTGGCAGAGCGTGGCATGTACGTCGTATCATGGTGGTGCTTGGACATAACAGACCATTAATTGCACGTGCACAAACAACAAAAGTTTTTTTATGCACGGCGCTGGCCTTGCTTGATTCAGCCTGGGCTTTGGCATAACACACTAAGGGAAATACGGCTGCGAACGTTCAAACGGCTGCGTAAGTCGACACGAACCGGTGCAAGAAACTAAGTTGACTAGGCTCGCGCGCCTGTTGCACGACCGTCGACGGCGCTCTGGTTTCCCAAACGGTGCATGTCGTTCAGGTTGATTCAAAGCGCTATTAGACCAGCAACTACGACGTATACGGCTGCTTGGACCAGCAAGCGTCTGTGCCATCTTCTCTCTCTCTCTATTGGATTCTTGCCGCTGATGGCCATTCAGCCAGCTTCGATCTTGTGCAAATCTATCTCTGCTCCAAACTCACTCAACATGCCGCAAAACTTTAACCTTAATTGCGTGCGTTTAACGTAAGAACGATTGCACAATTGTCTTCGTCCAATTCTGCCCTGACACTTTGCCGGCTGTGCAATGGTCCCCTGTATGTCTAGAAAGGATTCCATTGTTCTCGCTGACCAATAATTAGTTGGTAACTAGTGTCTTTTTAGGTTGCAAAAACAACATGGATGGCGGCCCGGAAGAGATTCCCGGACCACCAGCAGTGGGTAGCGTGGAGGGATACAGGTACCTGGCCTGGTCGTGCCTGAGCCTGCCTCCCCTTCGTTCTGGTACTTGAGCTGTCACAGCTCAGTGGAGGCAGAGGAGCAAGCCGTAGCGGCACCAGCACACACTGAGGTATCCAAATCTTAAGCGAGACTACCAAAAGGTGCAAGACTACGGCAGACTTGCAGTGCGACCGGCTTTTGATAGGTTGCTACGTTCTATTTGGTACTAAATTTGCGATGATTCCATGTACTAGGCTAGCGCAAAGGAAGTATGGATCATTGTCTTGTGTACCAGTCAAGGGGTACTCCCCTGAATACCGTGGGAACGCTAACAGCGAATATAAGTTTTTTTGGTATCTTTTGGCCTGCGCCACTGGTTTTCCCCCCTGGTTCAAAAGCCGAAACTCTACGTGAAGGTGCATATGTACGACGAGCCAGAACGTATACGCAGTACGGAGAATGTGTATACATAATACATACGTACTCCGTACGCGTAACAATCTTAACTGACGTATTTGAAGTGTGGGTTTGCTGTACATACGTGGTGTATTCGTAATGTCCATGCAGAAAAGAATATGGCTTGTTAGCCGGAGGATGCCTCGAAGCTTTGGGGCGTCTTGATATGCCCTTTCCTGGAATAGCAAATTTACAGATGTTAGTTGACAGCTGAGCATATGCGAGATACGAGACAGATGAACCGAAGCACTGAAGATTTTGTTGATGATCGCTTCGGATCAAGGTACGAGTACGAGCATTCACACACAGAGACTTTGTACTATCTCTTGCTTTCACCGAAGTACTCATACTCGTACGCACAGTCATCTGTGCTTTCTAAGAGCTGTTATCCACTTGGACCATTTGACGGGAAGGATCGCCGTCCGTTCGGGGGGGCGAAGTGTTCGCACTCGCGCATTTTGTGAGGGATTTTGACCAGGGCCTGGCCAGAGCTTCAACCTGATCTGGCAAAGCAATGGAGGAGTGGGCTCCTGCTTGGTTGACAAAGTTGAAGATTGACTCAGATTGCGCAAGACGCTTTGGGTTTAAGAGATTATATGAGCGACTCTTACGGAAGACCTGCAAGAAACGATGACAAAAATCGGGATATGATCACTATTCTGCTTGAACCGAATTGGCGGGAAAACTGTATGGAGCTTTTGCTGCTGTTGCTGCTGCTGCATTTTCCTGTCCTTGGAACCAGGAGCATCGACCCAAGCCCACTCATGGCACCCCGGACAGTTTTGCCGGCACTCTGTCAATGCCGACCTGGCAACCGCCTCTGCATTGAGATAAAAGGGTAGAGAAGCCTTCTACGGATACGACACAGAGCGCGCGCATCTTCCACCTCGCGGCTGTGTCATTCACAGCGCAACCTGCGGGCTTTTCGTTCTTTTCTTCTCATCTCGCTACGTGTAATCTTCGAGCTCGGGAAATTTTGCGTGTCCTTTGCCACCCATCTCGAAAGTTTGGGTGACACCCTATTGGCAAAAGCTGTGCCTGCATCTGCTGCGGGAAGGACAGACGAAGGATTTCGGAGACGTACGGGCATTTATTTAGAACAGGAACCATCTCTTTGGCTTAGGGGACTGCAGCTGAGATACAGCTGCGAGCCCTTTTTAAGTCGCGCTTTCGAATAGCTGAGACTTGCGTCTCTGGCGTCTATCCCCGGCAGCGCCGAAGCAGCAGCACAATGAAAATTGAGATCGAGTGTTAATGGAGAAGACTAGACTGTGTGCTTACGAAATGAAAGACGAGAGACAATAGCAGCACCAGAGTTAAAACCAAAAAAAAAAAAAAAAAATTTACGAAACCCCATACTTTTTTCTCTTAAAGGGCCGAGCAACGCCGCAGCAACGGTAGAAAACGTGAGGTGGAAAATTTTTTAAGAAGAGCGGCAACATATATGTAACGGGCATCGGGTACCAACACTCTGCTTACGCTATCGTACACCCGCGGGACGCTGTGCTTTCATAATGAGAAAGGTGAGTGAAAGGAGACGAAAAGAGAGTAGTTAAAGTGGGAAAAGTGGAATGGGGGGCGGAAGAGGTGAGAGACAGCACGAGGAGGAAGAGGAGACGAGAATAAGAAAAGCCATCTCTTCCGCACACTCGTACCCACGCCGTACGACAGACGGAAGACGATACCTTGTTTGTCGTAGAACGGAATGATCCTTGTCCAATGCGACGCTGGTACGATATCGACCCCTGGTTCCCCATCAGAGCCGGGAGGCCAGCCGTTAAATTTGTGCGGAAAAGCGAACGAGCGAACGCTAAGGGAGCAGGGCTGGCCACCGGTCAGTGCAGGAACGGTGTAGGCTAACGGTTGGAGCAGGGAACGGTTCAATAAGTAAGCAAAGCTCTTTTTATGCAGTGGTTTTTGGTGACGAAGTGCCCCTCTTTTATTTTCTCGCTGTAGGGTTTTCCCTTCTTTTTACAGTGGTCTTCATCGTTTCTTAATTTGTTTCCCGTCTCCAATGCGCCAACGGCCAAAAACGGTCCTGGCTCGCTCCCTCTTGCAGCAGCTTGTTTCCATTCCTGGTTAGCAGATTGGAGCTGTTGCCCGTTTTATCGCCTCTCGCACTTCTTTTTTTATTTATCTGTTTATTTTCTGCCTGCTTGTACCTTCCCGCGGAGAAGGCGTTGCAAGTGACTTTTCAACAAAGTTTCACATCCTCGCCTTTCCCAGATTTCCCCTTTGCTCTACCCTTTTTTTTTTTTTTTTTTTTTTTTTTTTTTTTTTTTTTTTTTTTTTTTTTTTCGATGAGGGCGTCAAACAGCAATTCCTTCATACCGTCTACAACGTTACTTGACCCTGCAAGCCACCGAGGGACGGCGCTGCGAGGCGCACAGAGCCAGGGAAAATATCGCATCTGAAACGAGGGATACACGCCATTGAGACGCCGCTGCTTTTCCGTATGACCTGCTTTGGGCTCTAGTTTTTCTTTCTTTTTGCTGTCTGCCCAAGGCTAGTCCGTGGGCAGTCCCAGAGGCGGAGAAAGGGAGGAAGCAAGGTTGCCTGGAAAAGGGATCCTTGAGCATTGAGAAGGGCAAAGGCAAACAGACGGCCGGCCAAGCGGCGATGGTCTAGGAAGATCTAAAAGCCACAGTAGTAGAGAAAAGCAAAGCACAAAACGGAAGCAATGGCGAGCCTCGACCAGCCCCTCGTCTGGATCGACTGCGAGGTAACGTGTCCCCTGAGTCTGCCACATGAGCAGCGCTGTCCCCTTCCCCTCTGAGGCTGCCCCCCCACCCCCTCCTATCCTGCCCCTTTCTGCGTCCCTGCTGCACTCCTTCTCCTCTCTGACTCGCCTTGGGGTGCGCGCGCGCGTAGATGACCGGCCTCGACCCGGACAGCGACGAGATCCTGGAGATCTACTGCATCGTGACGGACGGCCAGCTGCGCGCGGCCGACGCCGGCTGGGGCACCGTGGTGCACGTGCCCGCAGAGCGCCTGGCTGCCATGGATGAGTGGTGCACGGCGCACCACGGCGCCAGCGGGCTGACCGAGGCGGTGCTGGCGTCGGCCGTGGCGCCGGCGCAGGCGGCGGACGCGCTGCTGGCCTATGTGCAGAAGCACGTGCCCCAGCCCGGCGCCGCCCTGCTGGCCGGCAACAGCGTGCACGCCGACAAGGCGTTTCTGCGCAAGTCGCCCTACGACAAAGTGCTGGCCCACTTGCACTACCGCATCCTCGACGTCAGCTCGCTCAAGGAGGCGGCGAAGCGGTGGGGCGGGGCCCGTGGTGGCTCGGCCCCGCCCAAGAAGCAGGGCGCGCACAGAGCGCGCGAGGACATCTTGGAGAGCATCGAGGAGGCGCGGTACTACAAGGAGATGTTTTTCGAGGGAAGGGCGCCAGGCGGAGAGGGAAGTGGAGCGGCCGGCGAGAGAGGAGCATGAAAAGAGATGATAGAAGAGAATGCCGAAAAATTGACGCTGCTACGAAAAAATTTGATGATGTATTAGGACCATCTATCCTAGGGGCCAAGATGCAGGAAAGCACTGAAGTGGCGTTTTGACCTGATTCACAATGTTAAGGGAGGTATCTGTGCAGCTCCATATCCTGTCGTAATAGTAACTACTGGCTGGGAATTATAAATCTGCATAGATTTCGATCTGCGCTGAATGATTTTAACACTGACTCCTGCCCGACTTTGCTAATGTGTCCCTTTTCCCGATGTTCCCCATTTTCATATTTCCCTAGATGGAGGAGCCTAGAATACATACAACATTATAACAGCTGGTCCTCTTTTATTCTCTATTGCGTCACCACGTGCCACTATAAAATTAAGACAAGACATATTCGTAACAGGATCCAATCGGCTGCTTCATTATGAGGCTGTAACAGCAGCAGCAGCAGCACCAGGAGCTTCGCCGGCACCCTGCCCGCCTGCCGCCGCTTGTGCGCTGTGCGCCTGCGCAAATCCGGGCCGCCACTTGTTCAGGTACTTTGTCGCCATGGGCCGGGCGTCCTCGACTAGAGAGCGAAAGACTTGTTAGCGCATTCGTGCTTTTCGCATATGATTTAAAGGGGGAGGGGAGGGGGGGGGTTGTATACTCACATTCGAGCCAGATCTCCTCCATGACGTCCAGCGTCAGCGACCGAGCGGGTGGACGCATCATCAGCTGGTAGAGCAGGCTGTTGAGGGCGACGGGGACCGTGGTGGGGTCGCGGCAGAGGCCCTTGACGCGGCGCAGCAGGTCTAGGCTCAGGGCGGGCACCTCGCTGAGGAAGCGCGTCAGCACCTTGTTGTCCTGGCTGTGCAGGTAGGGCAGGAAGCCGTCGAGCAGGCGCACTACCCACTCGTCGTAGTGCCCGGCCGGGGGTGCTGGCTTTGGCTTCGGCGCCCGAACTGGGGCCGGGGCCGGGGCCGGCTCGGCGGCTGGGTCGTAGGCGTCATCGTCGTCGTCCTCTCCCTCTCCCTGCTCGTTCTGGTTCTCGCTCTCCTCTTCGTCTTCGTCCTCGCCGGCGTCCCCCCGCTCCGCCTGGTACTGCTTCTGCAGCTGGTCGTTGTACCACTCCTCGCACAGCCAGGCCACGGCCACGTCGATGCGCTTGCGGAAGTCTTCCAGCACGTAGCGGAAGAGCAGCTCCCGGATCTTATCGTTGAGCACCGGCTTGCTGGCGCTGTTCGGGCCTGTTGCTTTCACCTGCTTCTGACCATCTTCGTCCTTCTTCTCCGTGCCATCGCCGTTGCCTTTGCTGCTTCTTCCAGAATCTTCAAGGCCGCTGACAGACCGCGTGGCCAGCCGCGTGAGAATAGTGATCCAGGCCTCCTTGTCGTAGGTGCTGGCGGCGACACGGTTCAGGCCGGCCTTGTCGCCCGTGCGCGCGGCGAGCGCGGAAGACGCTGGTCCAGCCGCCGTTACCGCTCCAGCGTCCTCGGATGACGTCTGCTGCATCATGTCGAAGACGCGGCCCACGGTGACCTGGCCGACCTTGACGGCCTGCTCGGGAGTCAGCGGCGGTGCCGGAGGCAGCTTGAAGGCGCCGAGCGCCAGCGCGGCAGCCGTCTCGGCGCTGGCGGCGAGGGCGTCTCTGTCCCGGGCGAGGACTCCGTCAGGCGACGGCAGAGACGACTCGTTGTCGAGCTTGTTGAGGATCTGCTCGGCGTCTTCCGCAGCGGAGAAGTCGGGCTCGTAGTCGTCGTCGTCGTCCTCGACGTCGAGTGGCGCGGTGTCCGGGTTCAGCAGGGCAAGCTGGGTGGCGGCGGCCTCCAGGGAGGCGAGCCGGTCGCGGATGCCCTGGATAGCGCGGTCAAGCAGCGGCGGGTCGACGCGGGCCAGCGTGGACACGCTGATCTTGGCGGCCAGATCGAGCGGCACGTGGGACGCGTTGAAGGACCGCAGCTGGGCGTTGGTGGTCAGCGCAAAGATGTCGGCCAGGCTGTGGGGGCCCGGCCCCAGCGGCGGGATCGCCTGGGGCTGCTGCTGTTGCTGCTGCTGCTGAGCCGCTGCGACTCCCGCTGCGAGCCGCTGTCGCTTTGCGTCGCCGTACGCGGCCGCCTGCTGGTCGGCCAAGGCGCGCTTGCGTCCAATATCGTCAAACACCTCTGCCCGGGTGCGCATGAGACGTTCGACGTACTGCTGTATTCGAGGATTGTTTGGGTTGTTCGGATCCCTAGAGCACAGTTAGATGAGAACTAGCAAATTGTAACAAACAGGCTTCTCGTGGGCGAGGACGGACCGTTTTGTGAGATGAATGAGAAGCATGCGCGTGGTCTTCTCCATGGACTTGACGATGACACGCGTCCGCGGCGTCATGTTGCCGTCGGCTAGCTTGAGCGGGTTGAAGTTGAGAATGGCATTGATGGTGCGGTTCACCGTTGATGGGCGGGTGCGGATGAGGACGGAGAGCGTGTTCAAGGTGGCATCGACAACCAGTGCATCACTACAGCAGTCAGCATCAGCGCTGGCGAGCAGCAAAAGAAAAGACAATACGAATGAGGCCTACCTGCTGTTGTCTTGCAGGACGCCGAGCATGCGGTCCAGCAGACCTGAGGCTTCGGCTTCGAGATGTCGTGGGTCGAGGAGCGGGTGGTTTGGTGGGACGAGGGAGAGGGAAATGTCAAGACCGTCGCGCTGTGCCATGTGTGTCAGCATAAGGTATCCAAAGAGAGCCGAATAAGCAAACAGAGAAGGGGACGAAACCTTTTGTTCTGGGTGGAGGGCTTGGGTCTGGGCTAGGACGACGCGCTGGGCAAACTTGATGCAGCAAATGCGCACGGAGGGGGACGGCGAGTCCCAGAGGCGGAGGATGCGAGACTTGATGGCGCCGATGCGCTCCCAGGTGTCGGCGTCGTATGAGTTGTTGATGCTGGGTTGGTTAGAATAAGGAAGACCCAAGAGAAAGAGAGAGAAGATGGACGAGGAAAGAAGAAAAAGAACAAAAAGAGCGGGACACGTACATCCATCGCATGATCAGAGGGTAGATGCTGGCGGCAGCCTGGATGATGCTGCGCAGCACGAGCGGGTCCTCGTTGGCATTCTCAAGCATGCCCTTGAGGCTGCCTAGCACCAGCAGGCTCAACGACTCCTTCTCGCGCGAGGGCAGGGCGGGCGCGGCGAAGGCCTCGGCCAGGAAGTCGGCACCCCAGCGGCGCAGGGGCGGCAGCGAGGATGGGTTGAGGATGGGGAGGATGCCCTGGACGATGGTCGGGTAGACGCTAACGTTGGCGAGGACGAGCTTGCGGGCATCGTTGAGCTGGCGGATCTGCTCTTGGACGGAATCCGTGGAGGTGGTGGCCGAAGACGCGGCGCCCCCTCCGGCCGCAGGTCCGGTGGAGGCCAGTGCAGCCGCGGCAGGGGTGGAGGCTGCCGTTGCGGACGCCATTGTGTTCGCGCAACGAAGCAGTCGGCGAAAGAGAGAGAGAAAGAAAAAGGGAGAGAGAGACAACAGCAAGTGTGACCACTTTCAGAGTACGACTACGAGAGACTAATGGACGATACAGGGCAAGACGACAAAATGTCGTGCCACGGCACCCAAAATAGAAAAGAGAATTTGAGAACAAGCTCCAGTATATCGCGTTGTAGCACAAGAATGGTGGAGGGGAAAAAAAGGAGGCGTGAAACGGTATCTTCAGGTTGTGATAAGGCTGTAGCGAGAGACGAGTTTGTTGCAGAGGGTTTCCTTGGACGGAGGAGCAGCGTGTTTTACTGGTTGGGTGAAAGCTCCCAGAGAAGTTCGAAGCGCGACCGCGGCAAGCAGGTGGTCAAGGGTTCCGGGTCCGAGAAGGATGAAAACCGAAGTTAGACGGAAAATGGAAGTGATAGTACAACAGTAAAGAAGAATAGAAGATTGAACAGAAATAGGAAGAGGAGAAGAGAAAAGAAAACAGGTTGGCGATGTCACGGCAGCATTTCCTGCCTGTTTGCCATATCCCCTAGTCGTGATGGGGGAGATAGCACAGGAGAAGAGATGAAGCAAAAGCAAGAAGGGGAAAGCTGTCCTTCTTATGGTCGTCAGGCTCTAGTGTCCAGTGATAAGAATTAAAATATGAGGCGGACAAAGGATTGGGCTGTAAAGACGACTGGAGGATGAAGAAAGTTTGTGGGAAGCAAAAGAGAGAAAGTGAAGATCGCGAAAGAAGATGCAGAACCAGCAGAACCACCAGAGCCAGCAAACCTGGAAGGACCAGAGGGACAGGGCTGCTACTGCCGCCGCTGCTGCTAAACTGCTGCTACTAAAATGCTGCTACTGCCAGTTTCTGGCGTAATTGACTAGCGCCTTCTCTTTTGGTGGAGCATTTCGCCGCGTGCGACACGAAAAAGATAAAAAGCGGGGCCACATATACAGAAATAGCTAGCGCGTCCAAGCTTGGCAGAAAGAAGTAACTAGCAGCACATTTTTGGCAGGACGGATACTTTGATGCACTTCTGCCGTATATAAATTTATAAATTCACTTAACCGGGCCTGGTTAGTCATCGGTTATGGTTAGTCATCAATTATATCGCATGTTCTTTTTTCTAGAGGGCCATTTTCGACATTCGATCGTCTTGGAGGGTCCTCTCACCAAGTCTCAGCAACAAGGGACAGCAACATTCACAATGTCTGGGTAGGTATTTGTGCTTGTTTTCTTCTCGAGAAGCCCATTGCAGCCCGATGCTAACTCGTCTCTCTCCTCCAGCGTCGAACACTCCACCTACTACGACCGCCGCCTGCGCCAGTCGCCGGCCCTCATCCGTGCCCGCCGGCCCTACCTGGTCAAGAACACCGTCCTGGGCCTGGGCATTGCTGGTTTTGCTCTTGGCGTGTGTACGTATTGATATATGGAACTGATTTGGAACTGATTTGGAGCCAATTTGGCGAACGCCCCATGCTAACATTTCTTTTCAGACGCCTACACTATCCATGTCATCGGCCAGGACGACTTCTCAGACGTCGAAGTGCCGAGCGAGACTATTCCAGCATCTGTGCAGCAGCGTGTGCAGCAGCAGAAGTCGCAGTCGCAAATACAAGCGCAGGTGCAGGCGATGGGGAAGAAGTGACGAGAGAAATACGGTGATCGCGACGAGTGCACATTACGCCGAGGAGATGATACGACAAGACAAGTGAGGCGTTCTTGAGGGTTTTTGCATGAAACTACGAGAAAAATTCTTGAGGACACAGGGCAGGACAGAGGACGACAAATTGTCTTTAGATTTCCAGCTGTGTTGAAGGAGAGACACAGCAAAGCAAATCTTTGTATATATATAAAAAGCAAGAGATTGGTCGACGACGAAGATCGGCGAGGCCGCAAAATTTTGTAATAACATCTCCTCTTTTCACGTTCCTGCTGCGCCTCTCTTCTCGCCCTCGGTATTTGGCTATTTGGCAGGAGTAATATAGTGAGAGAGAACTTTGTTGATATTTGTGCATAGAAAAGTCTGTCTAGCCATACAAGAAAAAGCTGATTCATAACACGCGCCTGATGGGGTAAATGACATCCCAGTAGAGAAGAGAAGAAAAACAGCGGATGCAATCAACAGACAAAAGAAGAGAAATACACCAGAACGCCTCAGTAGTACAGTCAAAAAAAAAAAAGTCAAAAATGCCTCCCCGTAGCCATTCCTCGAGCCGAGACACAGAAAAAAAAGCATTCGTCTCCCTCCTTTTTTTCTTCCATTGCAAAAAAAAATACAGAAAATGTTCCATGAAGCAAGTTAAAAACAATCCAGCCGGCCGCTCCAAAACAGATACGAGAGACATAGAAACTGAAGATGAGAAAGTTGGATACGATCATCGCAAGGCAGCAAGGGATGGCCCAAGTGCCTGATCGAAGAGCAAAAGAAAACGCGAGCTGTCAGAAGAAGAGCCTGACGAACATCACCTGACGCCCGGCACATGTCTCATCGCTGCTGCGTTCTGCATTCCATAGTCGAATTGCACGCGAAGCGGTGAGATCGGGGTCTGTGCTGTTTAGAAAGTGACAGCCGTCGCCTCTCGCTTCGAGGGCATCCGCCCCGTAGGCGCAGCGGCGTCGCCGTTCGCGGGGCCATTTAGGAAGGATGGCCGATGGCCGTTGGAGGCGGTGGCGGCGGCGGCGGCATGATGGGCGGGATGCTGCTGGCGCTCGCTGTTCGGCTGGTGGGTATGGTGATGGTGGTGGTGCGCCGCGCCGTGGTGGTGGTGATGGTGATGGTGATGATGAAGGTGCAGCTGCTGCTGTTGCTGCTGCTGGAGAGTGGCGGGTCCACCGCTGCCGCCGCTGCTCGTGCTACCGACCGGCTGCGGCGGCAACGGCCTTTGCGCGGTGCTGCTGTGGCTGGTGGTAGGGAGCGGCGGCGGCGGCGGCGGCGGCTGCTGCTGATGAGCCTGCGCGGGGTGCGGCCCCGCTGCTCCAAGAGAGGGAGGCTGGCTGCTGTTGCTGCCGC
The DNA here is from genome assembly GCA_002917075.1 of Hawksworthiomyces lignivorus. Taxonomy (NCBI): domain Eukaryota; kingdom Fungi; phylum Ascomycota; class Sordariomycetes; order Ophiostomatales; family Ophiostomataceae; genus Hawksworthiomyces; species Hawksworthiomyces lignivorus. The sequence continues at coordinate 81,977 of NTMA01000079.1, forward strand.
CCATTTGCATGTGATGATGCGATTCCTGCTGCTGCTGCCGTTGAATATGAGGATGCGGATACGACGACGACGGTGACGACGATAAGAAAGGAGGAGGGCGAGAAGAAGGAGAAGGGTAAGAGTGGAGGTGGTGAGAAGGAGGAGGGTGATGGGAAGGATGGTGTGGGTTCGCCCACGGCGTGTCCGCCAAGAATTGCTGACCTGCTGCCCCGAGACTATGGAACGACGTCGCTGCGCCGCCATTCGTGGCACTGCTGCTGCCGCCACCCGCTCCAACGATTCCTCCGCTTCCACCGCCGCCGCCGACCGGACCAGCCAGCTCGGCATAGGGTGCTCCGAGAGGGCTCTCGAGCACGGGGCCGCCCTGCATCGGCAGCTGTGCCTGCGGAATCGACGTTCGTCCTCTCTGCAGGCGGGGGGGGAGAACACACATGCGTTAGTTTTCCAGCATTCTAAGATAAGTGAGCTCGCGCCGGCACACGTACCGCAATGGCCTCGAGGTCGTCGTCGACCTGCCCCGCGGAGGCGCCGCGGATCTGGGGCGCGGCGGGGAAGCCCTCGTACTTGGCGACGCCGGCGAGCAGGGCGACCTCGCGGTTGTAGGTGACGGCGTCGCGGGTGCGCTGGGCCTTTGTGGCGGGAAAGCGCAGGCCGTAGTCCGGGATGGTGTTGGCGTGGCGGCGGCGCTGCTGCTGGATCTGGTACCACTGGCGGCCGAGCTCCTCGAGGACGAGCTCGCGCGACTCGCGCACGCTCTGAAAGTACTGGCCGTGGATCTGGCTGCGGCGGGCGACGGCCCAGTGCCGCAGCGTCTGCAGGTTGAGGCGGTGCTCTAGGTCGATGACGCGCAGCTTTTCGTCGCGCCGCGCGTCCACGCACCGCAGCATCGCTAGGTACTCGGGGTGCGTCGGGTGGTCGCCGGCGAGCATGGCCTCTTCTTGGTTGAGCTGGTCGAGGCGCTCCTGGTAGAGTCTGTATAGATAGGTTGCCCCGCGGTCAGCATTATGGACTTCACGGAGAAAATAGGCAGACGGAGAAGGGGCGAGAGGGGGGGGGGAGGACTCACTTGTCTCGGAACGACGCAAACTGCTTCTCGATAGCGTGCAGGTTGTCGAGGGCGGCTTTCTTCCTCTCCACTATGGCAGCAGCAAGCGCGTTAGCATGATCCGGCGGCTCTTCGTGCTCTTCTTCTTCCTCTTCTTCTTCTTCCTCGTGCTCTTCTTCAGCGTCTTCTTCTTCCTCCGTCGTGGCGGCGACAGCGGTCACGGTGGTGGCAGCAGCAGTGATGGTGGTGGTGGTGGTGGAGGGCAGCGCGTCCGTACTCTCTTCCTCGTTGCGGTGGGCGGCCTCGGCCTCCTCGTCGACGTCGCCATCGAGCGGCAGATCGTCCTCGGCCCCGGCGGCCGTCGCGTCCTCTTCTGCCGTGGCGGCCTCGCCGTCCTCGAGCAGGAGCGCGTCCTCGCCGGCAGCGGCGGCGGCGTGCTCGTCGTCATCGTGGCTCTTATTGTTGCTGTCGGCCTTGCTGGCGTCTTCGTTGCCGTTCTTGATTTCGTGGTCGTGGTCGTGGTCGTGGTCGATCTCATCGTCTTCGGAGCTGCCGCGCTTCTTGCCGTTGGCGGCGGCGCTGCTGACGCCGCGCCTTGATCGCCGCGTCCGGAACGTTGCGGCATCGTCGTTGTTGTTGGTGCCCTCGTCGGCATTTTCCGCCGCTGCGTCGGTCGCTGCGGGCTTCTCGTCGTCGTCATCGTGATCGGGTGTTGCTGCTGCTTTGCCCGCCAGCTCGTCGTGGCCGTTCGTCCGCTTCGTGGCGGCGGCGGCCTTCTTCGCGTCGTCAGCTAGTTCCACCGCTGGCACTGCTGCAGCGCCCTCGCTGTTCGAGCCCAGGCGCTTCCGCAGAGGCTGGTCGGACTCGGAGGGGTCAGTCGTCGGCGACCGCTTGCGCTTGCGCGTGTCGGCGCCTGACCGCTGGCTGCGCAGGAGTGCCAGCGTCGGCGCCGGCGTGTTGTCTTTGTCGGTGGTAGCAGCTGTTGAGGAGGTGTCGGCGTCGTCCTTGGTCTTCTTGCCGGTCAGCTCGCGGACCGCGTTGTTCGCGGCCGACCGCCGGCGGCGGTGGCCTCTGCCGCCGACGATCCCGGCGGCGGCGTCCTCTTCGCCGTCAGCCTCGTTGTTCTTCTCTTCGTCGTCTTCCTCGCCGCCGACAACGTCGTCGTCGTCTCTGCCCGCGTCCGAGTCCGCGCGCAGCTGCTGCTTCAGCTTGCTAGGGGAGGCCTGGAAGGTGCGGTCTCTCGTCTGCGCAGCAAGTCGGCGGCTGGTCGGGCTGGTCGTGGCAGCCGTCTCGGGGCTGCTCTCAATGTCGACGCCCCCGGCGTCCTTGATCTTCTTCGCCTTGGTCGGCGTGTCGTAGAGGCGCTCCGTCTCGGCCTCGGAGTCGTTCACGTCGGGCTCGACCTCTGACAGGGCGGACTCCTCCTCGGCGTCTGACCCCGTGTGCGAGTGCGCGCCCGCCCGCGACGCCTCGTCTTCGTCCTCGTAGTCCTCGTCGTCGTCTAGGCGAACATTGCTCAGCGATGACGAGCGGTGTAACGGCCCGTCCAGGTCCATGTCGTCCGGGTCGCCGTCCTTGTCTTCGACCTCGGTCAGCGGACTGGAAATGTTGCTGGGGCTGTGGTCGGCGGCGAGCGGCAGGGCAGGCGGGCTCGAGGCGGGCACAGCCGCTGTTGTGTCGGCTGCGGCCATAGCTTTGGGGGGGAGGGAGGGGGAGTTGAAGCTGGAGAATGGTAGCAGAGAGTGGGAGAGAAAGGAAAGAAGAGGGTTCGAGGGAGAGGACGGGAATCGGTAAAGTAGCGCTCGCTCAAAGCAATCGAGGGGAGCGAGCAAGAAATGGGGGCATCCGATCGGCTTCGAGAGGGTAGGGTAAGGGGAGGTGTCGAGATCGAAAGCGAAGGGGAGGGCGGGTTTTCTTCTTCTCGTCTTCTTCTCGTCTATAGTAGAACGGAGGCAGAGGGAGAGAGAAACAGAGACAGAGAGAAAGCAAGAAGAAAAAGAAAGCAAGTTTCTCCGCGGCGAAAAGCTGGAACAGCAAGCAGCTCGCCGAGGAGAAGAGAAGAGGAGGAGACTCAGTAGGAACACCAAAATTGAATGCTCAAAGACAAGCGGCTTTGGGTCAACAGGAGATCGCTCTGGTCAAGAAAAGAAGGTGTGGGAAGAGAAGAGCAGAGCGGGATGCGAGCGGAGTGGGCATTTGTGTGAGAGAGAGAGAGAACGAGTGAGTGTGTGTGAGGGTGTGTGAGTGTGTGGGCGTGTGTGGGCGTGGAGTGGTGCAGCGTGGGTGAAGCAGAAAAGAGGAGAGAAAGAAAAGAAAGAAAGAAAAGTAGAGAGAGAGAGAGAGCCGCTTGCGCGAGGGCGGCGGGCTGCGGGCTGCTCTCTGTGCTTGTCTCTAGCGGCCTTTAGTGAGCTCTGCTGCTGTTTTCTCGCTGTATTTTGTCTGTCAGGTCGCTACAAACTCGCCAAATAAGCACCTAATTGACCCCAATTGGTTCCATAATAGCCTCTAAAATAGCTTGTCCGCTGGGGAACTGCCTCCTCTTTTTGGGGGGGGGGGGAGAGGAAGAGAGAAAGCGAAAAAAATGCGCTAAGCGAACATCCACAATCCCTGTAAGAGCGGTGAGACACGGCAGAAAGGACCCTTAGCATGGACCTGCTGCTTTCGGCGCTGACTCAACCATGTGGCTGGGAGGAAGGACTGCAGCCTACTTTCTAGTACAACTCACAGCACAAATAATAGTATTAGAATGATCGTACTTTGATGTATCTCAATGTCTCTGATTCTACTGCCGAAGGCTCTTGCCTGCCCGTTTGTTTTCAGATGATGTAGCCAATAGTATCGCCTACTGATAAGACTCGTTATCGCACTCAAAATTCTTTGCACTAAGCCGTTCTTGTACATATGCACTATAAGAAAGTTTAAATAATTTGTTTTTTTTTCTGCCAATTTTTGAAGCCTTTTCTATATGTCGACGGCCGTAGGCGTGAGAGAATCACAAGCACGCTTTCAGTTTCCTAGTTTTTATATTGTTTCAATTGTTGGCATAGACAATGGCTCCTTTGTACGTTCTTTTTCCCTCTCCAGAATCCGTCCCAATGTCCAGATAATGTTCAGATGCTAATATGTGTTCTCCATCCGCAGAAAGTCCATCGTTGCCTCAGCCAAGGCGGTAGACCCCGCCCTCGATGTTCTCTTTGCGTCCAGTGTACGTTCTCGACAGAAGCCGCATGGATGAATTCTCATGTGTAGCCTTCTATACTGTATATTAACTCTATACACAGGTCGGTCCAGCGGAGGCCCGCGCCAAGCCAAAGTACGAAGGTCTGATCGAGACCAAGCCACGGGCTGCTCCGACACCAAAGCCGGTCAAGCCTCTGGGTGAAGACGAAGAAATGGCCGAGGCAGGAGACAGTGACGAGGATGAAGACGAGGACGACGAGGACGACGAGGAGTCTGAAGAGGAAGAAGACGAGGAAGAAGAGGACGCAGACGAGGCAGACGACCAGGAAGAGGATGCGGACAAGGAGGAAGAGCCAGCCGCACCAGTCCCCCAGAAGAACGGCACAAGCAAGCGGAAGCGGAAGAACCGCGACGAGGACGAGGACCTCGAGACCAGATACCTGGAGAAGATCAGCCGCGAGACGGCTGCGCCAGCAGAGAAGCGCCGGAAGCAGGACGCAGCTGAGGCAGAAAACGACGAGGCAAACAAGGACGGCGCAGAGGACGACGATGACGACGAAGACGTGCCGCTCGTCCACGAGTCGCTTCTGGACGGCGGCGCTGCTGGTGAGGATGGCGCGGAGGACGAGGACGGTACCGGCGCCGGCGGCGAGCAGGACAAGGAGAAGGCGGCGCGCACTGTGTTCCTGTCCAACGTCAGCCTTTCGGCGGTCACAAACAAGGCGGCCAAGAAGACGCTGCTGGCGTACCTGGCGTCGGCGGTGGAGGCTGAGGCCGGGACGAAAAAGATCGGCAAGAAGGGTAAGGGTGACGATAAGACGGAGGCGAAGGAGGAGGGCGAGGCGGAGGCGAAGACGGCAGAGGATGATAACGACGACGAGAGCGCACCGTCTTCTGCGACCGCCGTCGTCGAGAGCCTGCGCTTCCGCTCGGTGCCCTTCTCGACGGCGGCGCTGCCCAAGCGCGCCGCCTACATCACCAAGGCGGTGCTGGGCGCGACGGCGCAGTCGGTGAACGCGTATGCCGTGTTCGCCACCGCCGCCGCCGCCCGCGCCGCCGTGCGCCACCTCAACGGCACCGTCGTGCTGGACCGCCACCTGCGCGCCGACAGCGTGGCCCACCCGGCGCCCGTCGACCACCGGCGCTGCGTGTTCGTGGGCAACCTGGGGTTCGTGGACGACGAGACGATTGTGACCAAGAACCGGTCGGCCGACGCGGAAGACGGACAAGAAGAGGAGACCACGCGCAAGCGCCACAAGGTGCCCATGGACGTCGAGGAGGGCCTGTGGCGCACGTTTGGCCGCCACGCCGGCCAAGTCGAGAGCGTCCGCGTCGTCCGCGACGCCGCCACCCGCGTCGGCAAGGGCTTCGCCTACGTCCAGTTCGCCGACGCCACCGCCGTCGAGGCCGCCCTGCTGCTCGCCGGCAAGGCGTTCCCCCCCCTGCTGCCCAGGCCCCTACGCGTCTCCCGCTGCAAGGCCCCGCACAAGACCGCCCGCGCCGTCGAGCGCGCCGCCGCCCGCTTGCAGAGCAAGGACGGCAAAGATGGCGGCCGCAGCGGCGGCGGCAAGAGAGACGGGAAGCCCGGCGACCGCCGCCGCCGCCGCGGCGACCGCCCGGGGACCACCGGCTACGTGCCCAAGCCCACCGCCGACCAGCAGACGTCCGCCGGCCGCGCCGCCAAGCTGCTGGGCCGCTCTGCCGCCACCTCCTCCTCCTCCTCCTCTGACAAGCCGCTCGTGTTCGAGGGCATGCGGGCCCGCGTAGGCCACAACAGCAACCTATTCAAGAAGGGCAAGAAGGGCGGCGCCAAAAAGGGCGGCCCCAACGCCCCAGGCGGCAAGGAGTCCAACAACAACTCGCGGCGGGCCAACCGCGCCGCCAGCTGGCGGGGGAAGTCGGGTGCCAGGTCGTAGGCTTAGAGACAGAGAGGGGATGAGCCAGAATTCTATACTCTACAAGGGGGGAGGCAAAAAAGTAAAAAGTTTCCTATTGCATGGTCAATCTACAAACAGGCGTTGTTTCTTTCCACTTTTCGTATACTATTATTTCCGTCTGCCACTTGCGGCATCCGTCACAGCATAGATCAATTGACTGCTAGCTGGTAGCAAAAGCATTGTTTAAAGGAAAAAAGGGGGGTGATCTCTTTTTGTCTTTCCTGCAGAAATTGAAACTGTCTAGCCTCCGGGAAAGGAAAACCCAAAAATACAGAAAAAATTGGGAAAGCTTCGGGGTTCCTCGGATATCATATTCGTTTGTTTTTCATCAATCACACTTCGTATGGTCGTCATATGTACCCTAGAAAAGAGAAAAGAATCATTGGTGGGCGATAGGGATGAGCTATTGTCGTGGGAAAATCTGGGGGACGCTGGGAAGGGGGGAGGGAGAGGGGAGAGAAGCAAGGGAGATTGGAATAGCGAGTTTCATATAAATAAAAAAAGGGTTGTCAAAAGTAAAAAAGAAAAAATATCAAAGTAGGCCTGCACTTGTTTTCCCTTCCACTGCTGTCCGCCTCCGTCTTGCCCTTCTCTTCATCTTCTTGTTCTTGTGGTCTCTCTCTTCGCCTAGTACTCGACGTCGCCCTCCTCGGGGTCGAAGGAGTCGGCGGCGACCTCCTCGTAGTCCTTCTCCAGGGCAGCCAGGTCCTCGCGGGCCTCGCTGAACTCGCCCTCCTCCATGCCCTCGCCGACGTACCAGTGCACAAAGGCGCGCTTGCTGTACATGAGATCGAACTTGTGGTCGAGGCGGGACCAGGCCTCGGCAATGGCCGTGGTGTTGGACAGCATGGACACGGAGCGGTCGACGCTAGCCAGGCCGCCGTCGGCGGGCGAGGCCGTGGGCACGGCCACGGGCTTCTGGTAGTTGATGCCGATCTTGAAGCCGGTCGGGCACCACTCGACCAGGTTGAACGACGCCTTGGCCTTGAGCGCGGCCACGGCGGCGCTGCAGTCGCGCGGGACGACGTCACCGCGGTACAGCAGGGCCACGGCCATGTACTTGCCGTTGCGGGGATCGCAGACCACCATCTGGTTGTTGGGCTCGAAGCCTGGGAGGAGAGAATCAGCACCAAGAAAAAAAATATGGAAAAAAAAAAAGAACATACACTGGAAGGTCAGGTCGTGGACCTTGAAGCTCTCGTGGGCGCTCTTGGAGGCGGACACGACCGGGGCGTAGCTGATCAGCGGGTAGTGGATGCGGGGGTAGGGCACCAGGTTGGTCTGGAACTCGTTCAGGTCGACGTTGAGGGCACCGTCGAAGCGCAGCGATGAGGTGATGGAGGACACGACCTGGGCGATCAGGCGGTTCAGGTGCTCGTAGTCGGGCCGCGGGATGTCCAGGTTGCGGCGGCAGATGTCGTAGACGGCCTCGTTGTCAACGAGGAACGTGCAGTCCGAGTTCTCGATAGTGCTGTGGGTCGAGAGCACAGCGTTGTACGGCTCGACCACGGCGGTAGACACGCGCGGCGCCGGGTACACGGCGAACTCCAGCTTGCACTTCTTGCCGTACTCGGTGGAGAGGCGCTCCAGCAGCAGGGCGCCAAAGCCGGAGCCGGTACCGCCGCCGAAGGAGTGGAAGATGAGGAAGCCCTGAAGGGCATTGCAGTTGTCTAGCCGAGGCAGATTAGTCAGTCTGTAGGTACACATAGCACACATATATCTATATCTATCTTTTTGTGATAGATATTGACACGCATGCACGCGGGGTCTTACCAGCAACGCGGCGGATGCGGTCGACGACGTTGTCGACCATCTCCTTGCCGATGGTGTAGTGGCCACGGGCATAGTTGTTGGCGGCATCCTCCTTGCCGCTGATCAGCAGCTCGGGGTGGAACAGCTGGCGGTAGCTGCCAGTGCGGATCTCGTCGATCGGGGAGGGATCGAGGTCGACGAAGATGGACCGCGGCACGTACTTGCCGTTGCTGGTCTCGGTGAAGAAGGTCTCGAAAGAACCGCCCTCACCGACATCCTTGGCAGAGGGGTCGGGACGGCCGTCGGCGCCCAGACCGTGCTCCAGGAGGTAGCTGTTGGCAGTATTAGTGGCGGATCACGACAGCAAAGAACAAGGCAAAAAGAGGCAGAACAGAAATATTAACTTACAGCTCCCAGGCGCTGTTACCGAGCTGGGTACCAGCCTGGCCCAGGTGGAGGTGGAGAATCTGAAGAGAATCAGCACATCTGAAGGGAACGGGTTGGGAGTGAAGTGATGGCGGTATGTGTTTGTGAGACCGGCTAGCTAGGCCCTCTCAGGCGGTGGGTTGAGCATGCCATGAGGCCACGCTCCAGTGCAGGAGCAGCAGCCAGAAAGCACAGAGCAACCATCACAAATTCACGATAGCCAGCATGATGAGCTCCATGATAGAATTTGACATAACAAGTGGCCTCGCTTGTGTGATGCGGGAAAGGCTATGGGATAGTGGGAGAGCCTCGGGTAGTGGGGAGGCCAAATTCAGAATACGGTTGGCTTGTCTTACCTCGCCCTTCATGGTGGCTGAAGAGTATTAGAGAAGATGGAGAGATAGAGAGGATGGTTAGATGGGGTGGGACGGGAGTTTTTTTTTTTCTCTTGCTGGGAGCGAACAAGAAAAAAGAAAGCAGGTTCGAGAATTAAGGAGGAGAGAAAAGCAGAGCACAAGACAGGAGGAGCAGAAGCAGGATGAGGAGAGCTTGCGCACAGCGCCAGTTGGCAAGAGAAAAAGAGATAATAGGAGAGAGACACAGAGACTTGAGATAGGTTTGGAGGGGGGAGGAGAAATAATAATTAGGAGGGAAACCGAAAAAAAGAAAAATGCCAGGGAAGTGGAATATGCAAGGAAGCACAGGGCAGGAGACTGAACAGACGCTGTGATTGAGCAAAGTGGACAACTCAAAAATGGGACATGAAACCCGGAACAGAGGCAGAAGAGAGGTGGCAGACGGACCTGTGGTACTGGAGTAGGGTAGTCCTCTGTCGAATGGGGGAAAAGTGAAGGGGAATTTGTGCGGTGAGGTTGACGAGGCGGGGCAAATGCTAACGTCTAGAGGAGACAGCACAGGAGGGGAAAAGGGGGAGAAGCAGGAACACGTTAATTTGGGTATATGATACTTTTGTATCTCTACAAAACCAAGCTTATTATTGCCTATATCATTTGTACACTGTACCTCAACATCTTTTCCCCCCCGCGCTCACCGCTGGATGTTGATGATAATTTGGGATGGTCCGTGCGATACAACGCGCAGGGGTACGACCATAGTGATTGGCCACACGGAAGTGTTGAGAGCTGGCCGTCAACGAAAGACTGTCTTTTTTTTGCTGTCGACAGGGGGGAGGAGGCTGGCAGTTCGGAAGGAGGAAGCACGGAGGAGATCTTGGTAAGCTATATACTTGCGTGCAGATACGTGAGGCCAGCTTGGACGAAGCAATGGGCAGCTAGGACGTGATGGAGCAGGTTTGGCAGAAGCAAGAGCTAGCGAGAGAGCTACGAGCAGATCAGGATAGGAAGAATGGAGCTGCAGAGAAATTGGGCACGGAGGAGAACGGAAGAACGGAGCGAAAACTAGAGTCGACAGACGTCCGCCATATGTAAGATAATTGAGATCATCAGGGCCAACGGCCACAGACGAGCATCTGCAGATATCGGCTTACCAACGCCAATGTCAATGCCAACGTAGATGTATTGCTGCGCATGCGCAACGAGAATGCAGGCTGTCATCCCATCTTGGTCAATCTACCCGCGCGGGCCGCCAGATGGCTGGAATGCTGGAACCAGCAGAGAGGAATGGCTGCAGACATAGCGTGGACAGAATCAACCACGCGATGTCTCACTGTCGTGCGAAGAAATTCTCTAGCTCGACTAACCTCCAAGGTGTGCGGCGTAGCCTTTCTTCTGTCCGCAATTCTCCTTGCGTCTGCTGTGGCTGCTTGTTCCGGTTTTTTGCTAGCTGCTTGGCCATTCGTGCAAGATGCGTCTACAAAACGCCATGTACATAATAAGACGGAAAGGATTTGCTGACCAGGCACCATGTCATCCAACGGTCATTGCTGCATATTGCACAACATCGTTTACACTTCCCACAAATTACCATCATTTGTGCCCAAAGAATCACACAACAGAACGCCGCATATCCACACAGCTTGGCTCGCCGAGAAATAATGGCAGGTAGGCTTTCAACCAGTCGCTGCGAAGATCCGCCACATATGCTGCCTTGCCGAACTTCAAGCAGTCCGGGCGCCAGCCAGCTGTCCACCAGGCGGCATCTCGGCGTGGATCCAGAGTCTTGGAAGCCCCCTTGCTCGGAAAGCTACGGTATAGGTGCTTCTTCATTGTTATTGACAGCCAGTCGTAAAATTCTCCTACTAACGTAAAGGGGCCAACCGGCGGCAGATCTCCGTTTTTGAAAATATTTCACGGTTAGTACAGCCTTCGCTCGGCACCTTTCCATCGGGATTGAAGGTGGAATATTGGCCGATACTGTAGAAGGCGCATGAACCAGCACCTGCAACTGCTCAAAGTTTGCAAGAAGAGCCATGCCAGCCTTGGAAAGACCATGCTTCGAGCCAGAGAGATCTCCTACCAAAACTCCAAGGCGGCGCCAGCACTTCTGCGGGACACTATTTCGAAGCTCTTCGAAAGAATTACGAGAGCCGCCGACAAGAGGACGTCTCCAGTTTCGATCTCCGCACCAGGTGCAGATCTTGCAAGAAGGCCTGCCCGATCGTGCAGGCTCCTAATAAAGCTATTCTGGCATCTCAGGGGCTGTTTTTGTGAAGTCAACAAAGAAATCGATTCATTAGGTAAGCGCGCCACATCAATTAAAGAGGTCACAAGAGAAATCCAGATCCACAGCTATATTGGCCCTCGTATAGAATCGTCTGTGGTCTGCGTCTGTGGTCTCTGTTTAATTGCTGTCCCAACAGGGACGTCAGTTTAATTGCCGACATCTATTTTCAATATCCAGCTCCAAGCAAGCCCTGTTTCGTTTCCGGCACGCAGACCCCTGAATGGTCGGGCCCCTGGCAGCATCTCCGCAGCAAGTCTTCAGCCTCAATTGCTTTTTGTAGAGTACTCATACATGTGCGTACGACTACGTCGTACGTAGGGTGTGGTGATGCGCGACGTAGGCAGGTAAATAGATCGCGTCGTCCACATCGCCTCCTCGTACGAGAGTCGTCGTTTGGTTGCGCGAGGAGGACTATGTATCCCTACATGTACTACTCCGTATGTTGCTACCATGTAGTCGTATGGGTACACGTTAACAGAGTATGTACTTTGCACAAATGAAAGTATATTCTTGTATCCCACCATTACACGCCCCCTAATTACATATCCGTCCGCGAACAGCGTTTTTGTTTCTGGCACGGTTGCCGGGACATTGGGGTCGTCGCCCCTGCCGTTTGGGACGGCGCGTTAAGTGGATCGGGGAAGGAGCCACGCACTAACAAATAATCTCTTAGCACACGGCCCACCGCGACCCCTGGCCCTCGTAGCCCGTAGCGCACCATAGCGTCGTGGGTGGTGCTGTTGGTGGTACTGTTGGTCGTGTTAGTACTGGTCGTAGTGGTCGTAGTAGTCGTAGTAGCGGCCGTAACTGACACAGGCCCCCCCCTTTCCGTGCCCTCCCTTGAGAACCAAAGGATCAAAAAAAAACCAAAACATTCCAGAAGAAAAGATTTTCTCTTTATGGGATGCTACTTCAAACTCTTCTCTATTATTTCCAGATCTGTCTCTCTGTTGAACCTGGTCTTTGTTGTTTTTTCAAAGTTTGTTTTTCAATATATCCACGCGATCCCTTGCCGTCTGCGTCCATTTCGTGCATCGCAGAGTGTCCTTTTCGCGAATTAGACTCTTCCGCAGTCCAACAGCCGTTGTTTGATACACACCAGGATCGACGCCAATTTATTAAGCCACTAAACACGCGCCAACAAGGAAGCCATCACAAAAACCCAGTGCTAGAGAGAAGCGAAAATAAGGCGCTATCAGGGAACGGAAACCGAGTCTTTGTCGGCCGTCTGTCTCCATCTGGTTGGCGTCGCGCCTTTTTGTTGTTGACAGCCGCGGAGGCAACGGATCAGGACGAGAGCAGCAGCAGGGCCAGCGTTCTCTGACACCGTCTAGAACTGCCCTGATCGTCCACCATGCGCAACAGACTCAAAAAATCCCACCGGCCGCTGTCCATCGGCTCAAGCAAATCCGCCAAATCTGCCAGCCTTCCCCCACAAACAGACGACAGCAAAGGTAAGTTAAGTTTTGTTTGCTTCCTCTCGTCCAATCTCGCTTCCTGTGGTGCTGCATAGACTAGACTATTGCGCATGCGTACGCATATGTAGCCGTATGGGGTTGGTGCAGCCACTCTTCGCTGCGCCTATTGTCTTGCTCCCACTTCACAATTCTGAAACAGTTCTTCTTCTCTGTGTGGCGTCTGCCTCCCTTTCCTCTCCTCCTACCTGCACACTCGCTTTGCTTCTCAGTACTGCAATTTTCTTTCACCACTCTGTTTCTCTGGTTCCGGGCCGACTAGCTCTACCTTCTCTGCATCTCCTATCCCGTGAAACACGTCATCCACAGCGCGGCGGTCGCCTTGTCTGCCAGAGCAACCTAACTAACCTGAAAAAGAACCGACACACTCCCGGACGCCTTCTGCGCCAAATGAATCGTCGCCGCGGACGTCATTAACACATGCCCCGCAAGCCGTTGTCAACAGAATCATGGGCATCAGCAGCAAAGGCCCCAACCGCGGTGACAAGCCATTACCGTCTGTCCCGTCAATGACCACCTTTGCTTCTTCGTCGCCTTCGCCATCACCCTCTTCCACCCCGCTCAACAGCGGCTCCACCGCCGCCAGCCTCTCCCGCAAACTGTCCACCATCCGGGCGGTCACCAGCTTCGACGACAGGCCACGGTCGTTTGAAGACGAGGCGTCCTCAGTCAGCTCGCCGTCCGCCACCCACAACTCCAACTCAGCCTTCTCCAGCTCCGTGAACAGCGACGTCAGCACCGCATCCTTCTCTTCTCAACCTCACTCGCCGCAGCAGAACGGATCCAAATCCTCGCCCAACGGCCGCCTGCGGCAGACCAGCACCACCCTTCCCGCGCTGCCCAACGGGTCGGGCGCAGCAGCAGCATCGACAGTCCCGCACACGACCGTTAGGACAGTAAGCGGAAGCTCAAGCCTATTTGGGCCGAACGGCGTCGGCCGAACGGCATTCCAAGCTTCGTCTCCACCCTCAGCCAACGACGCCGGTGCCATGGGCGACGACCGACATGCCGACGGGCCCAACGGTGCCAACGGGTGGGATTCGACCGTCGGCAAAGCCGGTCTCGGCAAGACGGGCCGCGTGATCAACAAGCTCGTGTCCGACAACGAGGCACTCAAGCGGGACCTCAAGATCGAGCGGCTCAAGGCCGACGAGGCGCGCCAGGCCGCCCGCCTGCTCGAGGACAAGATGGAGCGCATGGTCTCCGACTACGAGAGCCGCCTGCTCGAGGCCAGCGTCACCAAGACGCTGCTCGCCCGCAAAGAGCGCCAGGTCGAGAGCCTGCAGAGCGCGGTCGAGCTCGAAAAGCAGCGGACCAGCGACGCCCGCGAGCGCGAGCGCACGTGGCGCGCCGAGTCGGAGACCGCGCGCGCCGACGCAAAACGCCAGGTCGAGGAGGCCACCAGCCGCGCCGCGCTGATGGAGGGCCGCTACAACGCCATCAGCAGCCACTGGCGCGACCAGGGCACCGAGGTGCGCGCCGTCGCCGCCCGCCTGGGTGCCGAGATCACCGAGCTCGCCGCCGCCCGCCGCGCCGACGACGACAAGATCAACACCCTGCGCGACCTCTGCGACCAGCAGGACGGCAACATCAAGGTCCTCCGCGAGCAGAAGGACGCCATCGCCCGCCAGTTCGAAGCCTACAAGGACGAGCAGGAGCGCCTGCTGCACGACATCAAGGCCAACGCCACCGCGCGCGAGACCGAGCAGCAGCGCACGCTGGAGGAGGCCCGGCAGGTGCTCGACAAGCTGCGGTGGGCGCTCAACGTGAAGAACAGCATCGAGTGGGCAGAGTAGGGCGGAGCAGCAGTGGACCGCCTTCTCTTTTATTGACCTCTCAAACCAACCTTCTTTCGTCACAGCCATATCTCGTCTCACAACTACCATATTTTTTTCTCTTCGTTCCTTTTTTTTTTTTTTTTTTTTAATTTTCTTTCACGACCAACTCGACAAAATCCAGGATAGACGGAGCAACGGCGTTGAATCATATCATTCATTTATTCCTTCTTACGGGCAAGGCAAGGCAGCCAGGCGGCCACAAAAGGTTTCTATCTATATAGGGGACAAACGGCAACTGCCTGATGGGTGGGCAGAGAAAGCCCGTCTGCTTTTTGCTCGGGGTTCTAGGCACAATCTGCGCAAATTGTGCTGTCACAGGAAACGCACCATACATGCATTCTACATGCGTCTTTCTTCCTTTTGTTGCTTTCTTTTTCCTTTCTCGGCAGTAGTCTCGTCTCTTTTTTTTTTGTATATGGATTGGGCATGGGAATCCTGCACAGAGCGGCTTGGAGAAAAAAACATGGTATCTGGGGGGGACATTTATAAAATTAAGCCACAGTATGTACAGCGGCGATCGGTGGGTGGGTATAGCTGTTGATTCGTTCTCTTTGTGCTTCTTTTTCTTCTTTTCTTTTCGTTTCGGCTTGGGATATCACCAGAAAGGCATCTATTTTGATACACATACAACGCTATGTAATATAAAGCAAAGGCACTGCTTCAGGACATTGTCGAGGCGCGCCTGGACCGAATGAGACTATGACCGATTCTACTCTTTCGCCCTCATCTTCCATTCAGATGCAATTTCATTGCTGCTTTTGAAGTAAGACTATGCCATTCAGTGAGCTATCGGGCAGCACAGCACAAGTACATAAGGTCGACACTATTGAGGGTTCGTTTAGGTCTTTTTTCATGGAGATGTCTCCCTGTAGGATGTAAGATGCAGTATCGGAAGTGAACTCTTCTTTAGCAGAGAAGGAAAGAGCGCCTCAGGGTCGTACTTTCCTGTCTTGCATTTGATAGTTGGCCAATGTTTTCTCGAATTTTTTTATTCGTTTTTATTTGTTTGATTTATCCTCACTTCAGATATCATCACCCCCATCTACCGTCATCCTTTCTCTCATGCTCTTTCTATTCGGTCTCCTCTCTCTTGTAGTCCTCTCGGTTCATTGGCAGCCCGTCTCTGCTCTGTTCTGTACCTCTACCGCCTCATTCTTCTCGGCTTTTCCTTTGTCTCTTTCTTTTGTCTTTCTACTGTCTTCAAGGCCTCTCTGTCTCACAGTTGACTTTACACCTTGGTGTGCCATCAATGGGGCACAACCACAGCAAACAGAAACAATCGTGCTGTCCTACAAAACCTTTGTCATTGTTTTGCAAACGATCGCTGGTACCACCGCTGTCTTTCCTATTAGCTGTTGGTTTAGAGCAGCTTGTATTTTGTTGGCTCTATTTATTTCTCATTGCATCTCCATTCACCTTCAATTCAAACGGTTCTTGCAGACTTACTTACACAAAATCATTTACATACGGCTTCTGCTCGTGCAATTCTCTTGTATCTCTTCTACGGCCACTGTATCTCATGTTAGAAGACACTTTCTAAGGTCTGTTCCTATCCCGTTTGCTATCTCTGGTGCTCTCTGTGTGCATTCTGTCCTCTTTAGCCTGGCTTCCTTTGTTCGATCTTAATCAAAATCTACCAGTCTGCTACTCGACAGCTAGGACACAGCTACTTCTTCAAACCATGGACAGAAGAGTCGAGTTCAATCTGACCAGCATCTGGAACTACCGGGATGCGGGCGTCGATCATATTGTAGCCACCCTCTGCAGCAGGCATCCCAAGGCAGAGTTCTCCTTCGATAGCGAATACGGCTGGTTTAATGTTGTGTGTGATGCCGGCGACGTCCGCGACATCCAGAAGGCGTTCCGAGATATTCATCGCGAAGCAGAAAGCGAAATAAAGGAGAAAAAGGTTTGCCTAAACTTCGTCTTGAATCCCCAAATGGGGTCTTATATCATGCTAATAGTCGGGATCCAGCTGCCGCCCGAGAATCCATGGCTTGAAGCCCCTGACCCCAGCAAAGTCTTGGTCTCTGCAGCCAACGTAGCCAATCCTTCTGCAACTGCTACTGATCACCAATGCCCTGTGGCCTTTGACAAGTACAGATTTACCAAAGTGTGGACACGTGTGAGAGACGAGACGCCCGACACCACCTCAGTCCGCGCGACTCTCAGCACCGAGGACACGGAGGGAATTTCTACCTTGTCGGACGTAAACATCGATTTCGATAGTGCAGACCGCCTCGTATACCTAGGCGGGCCAACAGCAGAAAGCTTGGACAAGGCTTGCAGCATGCTGGACAACATATTCAACCGCTTTGTAAGTCCTTTCGAGTCTACTCGTTATTTTCAGTATCTCACGCAACTAGCTCTTCGTTATGCCCAAACCAAAACATCTCCAATACGCCGAAAATGAGGCCAGCTGCAATGTCGACGCCCGGTTCATGGCCCACGTCAACGAAAACATGCTCACTTCAACCATCCTCGATCCCGGACAGTACCCAGACGGATACCTAGATCACGCCTTCAGGGCCATCTTTGCCAAGGCTACGTGCCTCCGTACTTGTCTGTTTGACCGCGTCAAGAAGTATGAAGTGTCTTTTTTTGGACCGAATGCGCCACCCATCTTTAGCGACCAGGCACGTCAATGGCCCATCTGGTTCGAGAATGCAGAGTACGCATGCAAAGCGATAGGGGTGACCGCACCGAGCAAAAAGCCCGAGTCTCACGCGGTGACAGACGCTTCAGGGATATCTCAGCAGGAGCCAGCCAAACATGGGAATTCCGCAAAAGGAAAGGAGCCTGTCAACAATGACGTCGTGCTTGAAACAAACAAGAAGGCTACCACGACGTTGAAGATGGAGAAATCCAGCGATCCAGATCTCCAGCTTAATCTCCTTGCAGCAAAACTGCAAGGGCTAGAAAAATGTCCGGCCTCCACGACGAGTCCCACCACAGCTCCTGCCGCTGTTTCACCTCCGACACCACGGTCACCGGCTCAGCTGGCACCAGAGAAATTTAATAGCTATGCGTCAAAGCTACTCTGGGAATTTGCCAATTGCGGTACATCCAAGCTTGGAGCCCAGAATACGTCAGGGCATGCCAGCGCTTCTAGAAAATCGCCATCTACTGAGACAAGCAGCCACGTCAGCATTGGTGATGGTAGCAAAGATGGTGGATCGGTAGCCAGTCAGCTTATCACTCCTCTAAATGAGAACGAAAGCGAATCTACACTCATAGATATTACAACATCAGGGGCATCAAGTATTGAAACAAACTACTCTCTCATCTCCATTGAAGATCCTCCAGTGCAATTCAATGCCAGACCTTCAGAGAGTGACGATGCAACTTCTAAAAGCAGCAGTATGACAAGAGCACTGATTCGCGGTACGGCATTTGTAGACAGCTTGTGCCATTACATAGACCGCTTGATGGCCGATCTCCCCTACAGCAAGGGGCGCATTCGCCTGCAGGCTGAGATTGGCCGCATTTACATAATGGATGCCAACCCGGAAGGGCTTGCCAATAATGCGCCTGGAGAGCCCTCATATGGTTGGTCGCCATCGAGTATTATTGCGCGCCTGGATACCGTTTGCGTCTCTCCGTCTAGCGTCGTTTTCACAAAGGCTCTCTCTATCTTTGCCAACGACATTGAAAACGTTATCGGTGTAGCTCCTCCTTCTGAGAGCCTCATCGACGCCAGCAGCGGATCCAACGTTGGTGATGGCCTCTCGCCGGAATGGACGTTCCATGAAAAGCGAGTGATATATGAGCTGAAATGTCAGCGACACTATCTCACCAACAACGGCGCACCTAAAGCTCAGAGCCCCTTTGTTGTAGAGATCAACGGGACGGAACCCGGCAGGTTCACATACAATATTCGATGCGTGGAGGACGTTCGGCCGCCGATATGGATTCACTGTATACGACGTCACTGGGACGCGCGGATTGTCGTATCTTACAGCCAGACAGAAAAGTTAGAAAAGGTGTACGGCGACTTTGCTCGTGATTTGCTTCGAAACATGGTTGTTCCGTGAGTCAGCTCTGTCTTCTTCTCATTATTTTCTTTCTTCCTGTTCGTCTTGCCTGGTGTGCGTTCTGGGCGCTGCTCTCTAACATGTACCAAATAGACCGGGCCCAATGACGAGTCCCAAATTTCAGTTCAGTTATGACCACCGCGAGACCCAAAAGGATGGGCACTCATTTCTGACCAAAGTTCTCTCCGCTCGTGTCCGGAACGTTGGCCGGTTTCTGAGCGGCGACAGAGAAAGCTATCTCGACGTGTCATGGAACCGGCACATGTCGCTCCAGATCAAGCCTGACAAGCAGAACCCCAGCATTGGCATCGTCAAAGCCACGCCGGCGGCCGATGATCCGAAGCGAGGCTCATTCGCTTCCTGGTATGAGGCCAGCGTGGTCTCTGTGCAGGCCGAGGCGGCGTTCCGAGAGAATGAAACGCTGCCTGTGGGCGACCAGGCGATATGGGGCCGCAGCGGGGCGGCGAAGGAAGAGATGTTTGAGGCCACCGTTGGACCGGCCCTCCAGCTCGTTCAAAAGATGGACGGCGTGGGTGTCCTCATCGACAATGGACACGGCGATGCGCTGTGGACACCGCCTAAGAAGGCCTCGCCCACGAAGGCTCAGAAGACCACAGCAGTAGTACAAGCGGCCCCGGCCGCCGCTACGCGGTTCTGGTAGACGACGGTGGGACTGAGAGTAGATGCTGAGGGAGGACTGGAAACTCACATAGCAGAAAGGGATCGGCAGACCAGATGTACATTTATTGACGTTCCCACAAATCAATAAATAAATTGTGTCTCTACTTGCTACCGTACCCAAAGGGATGGGTGTCTACATAAAAGCAGGTGACCGATGTTAATTTTCAGTTTCCATCTGAGCACAATTTACGGGCTACGTGCATTTCATTTATTTTCTGGCCTTGGCTGGTACGAAGAAGACGAGTCTGAGCAGAGCCTTGTAGATCGGTCTCGTACACCACTAGGATAACACTTGAGAATGTCATATAACCATTCATACAAGGAAGAACATGCGCAGCTCTGAGCTTCCCAGTTGAGCCAGCCAACCAGTTGATAGTTGACCAACTGATCACCGCTACGTCACTACCCCATGTTTTCGGTGTTTTTCATCACGAAAGCAGCCGCAGTCTCTGGCCACTCGTGAGAGAAAAGACCGAGCTTATTTTCTCTCGCCCGAAGGCTGCTTGTCACTCTGTTTTTTCCGTCTGCTCAAGGTTTCTTGCTTATTTTCCTTTTCTCGCTTACTCGGACCGACATTTGTCAAATCGCGACTGATCAGAGAGCTGCCGAAACATTTAGCCTCTGGATCGTGGGCGTGTTGCGGGCGGGGAGAAGCATCTGTCTCCCTTCTCGCAAGATGGTGCCCGTCGCTAAAGCCAACAACAGCGAAGCGAGGGAAGTAGCCAAGAAAAGAAAAAAGGGAAAAAAATAAGAAAGTTGGATCGTAGATGATCGTCATCAGCTAACTTGTTCTTGTTAGAAGCCCCGAAAATGTAACCAGGAACACGTCTCCGGGCATGAAGGAAGAGCTGTTTTGCGGAGAAATGGCATTGTTGCAGAAAGGTAACCTTCCCTTTCGAACCAGCTACTTATTATTGCTGCTTCATAAGCGATTGGCGGAGAAAGATGCTTTGCTCAAGAAGTACTTTTGGCACAATTTACCGCTGGGGGGTGGTAATTGTGCGGCTTTGCAAAAGCCTGGCCTTCGCCAAAAGTTGGCAGAAGTCAGTGCACATCATAAGGTGTATTATTGCCCCATGCCAGTTCAAGCTGACGGATCCAAGATACGAACAACAAACCGCACCAGCAATCTATTACAGTATATTACCGAACACCTGCAATAGATCGACAGTCCACACCCCCCCTCACTCTCTCTCTCCATTCTCTCCATCCTCCCACCCTTCCCGATTGAGTTTTTTTCTCCTTTCTCAGTGGACAGCTTCCCCATCCGGGGAAGAAGGTGGGCTCCATCGGCGAGGGAGAGAGGAGAAGAAAGGTTCTTCTGAGTAGCAGCGCGTCATTCCTTGGACCTGTCACAGCTACATTGCTCCACCTGTGGTTTCATCACATGAGGATGCGCAGCGTCTGCTTGAAAGCATAGCTTCGGCCTGAGCGGCGCTTCTTTTTCTTTGTCGGTTTTGCTCTAGACGGCGCTGCGGGCAGCGCCTGTACGACGTAGCTAGATGTTGGCGGGCGGAGAAGAGTCACTAGCAAACTAACAGTGCCGAAGGCACTGCCGTTTCTGGACAGGGAGATGGAGAAAGGAGGAGAAGGAGGAGGAAGAGGAAGAGGAAGAGGAGGAGGAGGGGGCAGAGGAGAGAGATGGTACGCAGGAGAGCCAGACGAACCGCGCCGTCGAGTTGACGGCGATGCAGCTGTTGCTGTTGATGATGTAGCAGCAGCAGCAGCAGCAGCAGGTGTGGTCGTATACCCATCGTCATATAATAAACAGCCTATTCCGTCTCTTCCCCCTCTTCAACCGCGTCTACCCTCCTCCTCTTGGTTGATTCTCCCACCCCTCTCTTCAGCTGGGATTTCTCCTCGTCGCGTCTTTGTCTGGCCCACTGCTTCTCCAAGACGTAGTGCTTGCTGGGTATCTCTCTTGTTCCTCTTCCTCCTCCCCATTGGATTTCTTGGATATTCTGTCGGTCTCTCTTCCTCGTCCCTCATCACCACAGTTATTATGCATGCCAAGACGCTCTTCTCTCTGAGTGCCGCGGCCGCGTCGCTCCTGGTCCCGTCTGCCCAGGCGGCCGGGCCGAGCTCGAGCAGCGCCGCAGCCAGCAGCAGCAGCGCGCCGGGGCCGGCATCCTCGATCTTGCCGCCGGACGCGGACGGCAAGTACTGGATCTACGGCAACGGCATCTCGGCGTCGTTCATCCCGTACGGGGCGTCCGTGTCGAACCTGCTGGTGCACGACCAGTACGGCGTGGTGCGCGACCTGGTGGGCGGGTTCGACAACGCATCGTACTACAGCATCGACCGGCAGCACCCGCACTTTGGCGGGGTGCCGGGGCGGTACGCGAACCGCATCAAGAACAGCTCGTTTGAGATCGACGGCACGACGTACCACGTGCTGCCCAACGAGAACCCGACGCCGGCGCACCCGGACGGCGTGGACACGCTGCACGGCGGGCCCGACGGCTGGGACTGGCGCAACTTCACCGTGGTGGCGCACACCAACAGCAGCATCGTCTTCTCGCTGGTCGACCCCGACGGCGACCAGGGCTTTCCCGGCGAGGTCGTCTCGTACATCACGTACACGGTGGGCGACCACACGTGGAACCTGCACATGCTGGCGGCGGCCACGACCAAGGCCACGCCCATCATGCTCAGCAGCCACACCTACTGGAACCTCGACGGCTTCGCCAACAACCAGACCAACCTGGTGCTCAACCACTCGCTGCACCTGCCCTACAGCGGCCAGCGCGTCGGCGCCGACAGCATCCTCATCCCCACCGGCGAGATCCTCGCCAACCAGCCGGGCTCCGTCAACGACTTCTGGACCGCGCCCAAGCAGATCGGCGCCGACTGGGACAGCCCCGACCTGCTGGGCAACTGCGGCGCCGGCTGCCGCGGCTATGGTGCGTAGTTTTTTATTTTATTATTTGCAGCAGACTCCCTCCTTTCCTCTGACAAATTTGCAACTAACCACTTCAAACTCGCAGACACCTGCTACCTCGTCAACCGCGCCCAGAACGGGCCCTACAACTGGCAGGCGGCCGACGGCTACGTCGCGCGGCTGCGGTCGCCCTGGTCCGGCATCCAGCTCGACGTCTACGCGGACCAGGACGCCTTCCAGGTGTACTCGTGCGGCGGCCAGAACGGGTCCATGGCGCTCAAGAAGACGCAGGGCCTGTTCGGCGACCCGGCCTTCCCGCGCACCATCCCGCAGTACGGCTGCCTCGTGCTCGAGGTCGAGGACTGGATCGACGGCATCAACCAGCCCGCCTGGGGCCGCCAGAAGAAGCAGATCTTCCGCCCCGGCGACGCGCCCTTTGAGCTGCAGGCGACCTACCGCTTCAGCATCAACACGACGACGGCGCCATAGGGGAGAGAGAGAGAGAGAGAGAGAGAGAGAGAGAGAGAGAGAGAGAGCGTGTGTGCCTGGCCGGGAAGCAGCCAAAGCAATGAATAGTAATATAATTAAAAATAAAATGCACACATGTCAAATTTGGCTCTTTTCTTTCTCAATTTTAATTTCTGTGTTGAGATGTGCACAGCTGCACTCTCTCCCAGCGGCTCAAAATTGTGACCGAAAGCTGTTCGGCGAGAGTGTAACGCTAATGCTGCGCGTTCGCTGCACCTTTGCACGCGGAGAATGTAAATCCTTTTAGGCAACGATGCTAGGCCGTCGTGAGGCCAACGTGAAGCCAGCCATAAGTTTATCTGTCCTACAAAAGTCGATCATGAAAAGTGTATGTGATTTGCGGATGCCTGTTCATTCTAAATGAGATAGCGCTCGATAATCATTGCCAGCGTCTCTTCGTCTGGAATTCTTGCGCGCTTCTTTCGATCCCTCTTCTAACTTCGGCTCTCTAGGCTTGGGCATCTCAATTTCTACCATGGACGAGAGGACCAGGCGGGAAATCAATCTGACTGTCGAGCCGTACTGCGTCTTATGCAGACTGCATCTGCCAAAGTCGAGAGTTGAACAATGCATCGGCCAACCTCTCAGCAACGAACACTACGAAAACTGGGAGCTTGACGTCATTGGCTGTCTGTAAAATCTCAAGAGCTCTTTGCTGTGTAGAAACAGGGCAGTTCTCTATATTATGGCAGTCTTCCATTTGCTGACCCGGCGCCATACAGTTTTTGATGCGGCGGAAGAGAAGACTCGGCCGAGCGAACTCCCGAGCGAATCCCCAAAGCCTTATTTGGGCCAGTCCCCAGAGATCGGGCAAGCCTATGTCTTCCGGACCAATCTGAGACGAAGCGCGTGGCTAAGATGCTACGATGGCTCCCGCTGGAGGGAGCCGCAAGAGAGCGATGCGGTACACTCGCCACTCTACTATGCGCCAGTCCGTGTTTGCTTCAGCACGCGCCCGAGCCAGGACCTCACACCCGCAAGCTGGGATCCGGCCCTCTTCTTTGCGCACGTGTGCTGCTGGAAGGTGGCGCGGGCACTCGAGGAGCACCAGCTGCGGCAGCAGGGGCAGCACTCGCCCAGCGTGGTGGCGCTGCCGTTCTACCGCCTCTGCCGCCTGGGCCAGCTGACGCGGTCACTGCTGCCGCGCGAGTGCGTGATGAGCGAATATGCGGGGGCGCTCCAGCGGCTGCCGGCGCCGCGGATTACTAGTTCGTGCAGCTACACCAGAACGAGCCGCCTGCTCGCGCGGGCGGCGACAAAGCTGCCGGCCGAGCTGCAGGCGCAGGTCGCCAGACACCTGCAGAGCGGCCTTGCGGCGTCTCTCCTCCGCGCCCACGAGACAGCGACCACTCTGCTCGGCGCTCTGCGGACAGGCGAATTCCCTGCTGCGCAGCGCATATGCGGCGCGCTCCTCCTCTCGCGGCCCGTGACCGCAGAGGGCTCTGCAGCGTGCCACGGCCGGCTCGTCGCTAGCAGGTTGTCTATTTTTGGCCACACGTACCTTCAGAGGGTTCGGTATGAGCCGCTAGTGGAGAGCCTGATGAGGCAGCACAGCGGCAGCGACGGGACTGCAGAAATCGACGCGGACGATGTAGACAATGCGAGCGGCCGCAGCCAGAAATGGGATGTGGCCATTCCCGTGCGGGGCGACGCCACAATCGCCAAAACAGAGATCTGGCTCGGCCCCCTTGGTGCTGTGGCCTTGGCGCTGGAGTACGAAGACGGATCCAAGTCGCCCTACCTGGGCGATCCGGGCCGGCCGGGCCTCGAGCGCTGCATGCAAATTGTATCGTATCCACCGCACGACAGCACCGCGTCCGTTCTCGTCGCATCGCAGGATGTACGCTCTTCACAGACCAGCCTCTTCTTGCGAACCTGCGTCGGCTCTGCTGCTAATGTGTCTTGCAGGACCTGAAACTGCTGCGGATTCTTCCCAACGGGCCCGACGGCGGCCGCCCGGGCACGTCTCAGCAGATATGGCCTGCGCGGGCGCTGTGGAATACAGACACAGAGGCGCCTCGGCACGGTGATCTGGTCATCGTCGACACAGACGAGTCTCCGGGCCATGTGCTGTACTACCCGGACCAGCGCCTCTGCCACTACCTGCCCCTGGAGCTGAACGGCACGCCCGCCACGGGCCTGACGGTATACTGCACGCCCTGGGGGCTCAGCGGCATGACGGCGCATTTTGGCGGCGACGGCATCCGCTTCTCGGGGTGGCAGCGGCACATTGGCTGGCGCTGCGGCCTGCCCGTCCATCTGCCTCTGGGCTCGGGCGAATGCATCGACTTTGCCGCCCTGTGGGTGGACAAGACGAGCTTTCGGTACGCAGCCAACGGACCGTCGCTCGTTGTAGGTTTTTGACTTGTCTGCTTTCTCTCTCACTGTCTCTCTCTCTCTCTCTCTCGCGCGCGCGCGCACCTCCAAGCGCACTGCTGACGCAAGCAGGTCGGAACAAACCTGGGCCGGACCGCAGCGTTTGGGGGCTGCTTCCACTCCTTTAAGCGGAGCGGCAATCCCGTGCCCCTCACACAAGGCCGGCAGCCCGTGCGCGGCTTTTTCGTAGACCTCCGCGCCGTCGACAACAGCCGGCTCAAGAGCATCGGCGTCTGCGTGGACCGGCCGGCGCAGCAGAGCGGGCAGCAGAGCGGGCAGCAGAGCGGGCAGCCTTATCCGCGGTGGTTCTCGCTCCAGTCGCCTCTGCTGTTTGCGCCCGCCAACAGCAGATGCGGCCCGCACATCCACGACGCCGCATCTCTCACCGCGGCGTATCTCGCGCGCGACGTCTGCAGGCTGCAGGTACGCCGTGTGGGCGCGCGGTGCACCGGCCTGTGCATCCACCACCGCCGCGGCGGCGCGCAGATTGTCGGCAGCTGGGAGCCCGCCGCAGGCGCCGCAGACGCCGCAGAGGCGACCATATCGGATCTGTACAACGCGCCGGAAGGCGCAGGCACAACATCCCCCCCTTTCTCGGCGATCACCTTTCGCCTTAAGAGGCTGGCGGAGCGGGTGTCTCCCCACGGGCGATGCTCATATGTGTCCGACATCGTCCTCGGCAAGGATTGCGAGGGCCCTAACGATGTCGTCGCTGCGGCGGGCGACTCTCCGATCCCATCCCTTCCCGCTGGCACACAATCAACACAGCATTTTGCATGGCGGTTTACGGAAGCCTGCGACGCCCTCTACGTAGGCGACGCTCGTTTCATACATCTCGAATTCAGTGATGCTACCTTGAACGATTTTCCGCGAAGAAATGTCTGGCGCACCGATACTGATCCTTAAGAAGATCAAGCTCTTTTTTTTTGGCCAGAGAAAGCATTTGCAGTTCCTTTTATATTGGTCCTCTAATAACTACTTCGAGTAAAGTACCATGTTGTTGTTGTTGTTGTTGTTGTTGTTGTTGTTGTAGGCTTTCTGAAGACTTGTTTGCATTGAGGAGGTTTTTTTACTGATGTAATTAGACGTTGTAGGATGGCTTATAGCGCTTAAGCCGCTGAGCTTAGCGACTAGCAAAATTAAATAGCTTTGCATATTGCGCACGCGTTTTACGCGTTAAGTGCTTTTTTTTTTTGGCAGCAATCCCCTGGCGACACAACAAAGCAAAAGGGACTCCTTGAGAATTTCATACATTGCCAGCATGGGGGACCAGTCGCCTTCCGTTACGATCTACAAGCAGGCGGCGACCGCAGCATCGTCTGGCAGCAGCTCTCCGCCGAGCAACCCTCTGCCCGCCCTGCTGCACACGCCCGCGGGCCTTGCGCTGCTGGAGCTGCAGGGCGAGTTCAACCTGCCCGAGCAGCTGGCCGCGGGAGGCGAAGGCGGCGACGATTCTGGAACACTGCAGCAGCAGCGGCCCGTCTCCATCGGCCGCCTCGACTTCCCTGACTTTGACCCCGCGCAGCCCGACAGCACCGCCTGGATGCGCCGCGTGCACATGTACGTCGGGCCGCACCAGCGGCTCACGGGCGAGGTCAAGAAGCTGCCGCGGCCGCTGGCGGTCGTGCGGCGGCGCCAGCCCGACGGCAGCGCGAAGGGCGGCGAGGGCGACGGTCACGCCAGCGCCGACAGCACCAGCCTCGAAGTGGTCGACGTGATCAAGTACAAGCTGCTCTTTTCGCAGCGGCCCGAGCCCATGACGATATCTTCTTCCTAGTGGGAAGCAAAGTGGTTATTTGCTAGGAGACAGAGTACGAAACCGAATTACAAGGCCAACGGCATTTCATGTACGATAGATTCAGTTTAACGAATTTCATGATCATTGCATTACAAATGTTTATATGCGTCATAATATCTCTTTTTTTTCTGCTCGGCAGATTTTACACTCTCCCCCGCGACCGCCTACGCCGGCTGCGCCGCCCGCGTGCGGCCCAGGCCGTCCTTGCCGTAAAAGTCCATGGGGTAGACGCCGCCGACGGTGCCGTCGGGGGCGCGGACCCAGGCGTCGTCGCGCTCGCCGAGGGCGAGCAGCGCCTCGTAGGGGGTGAGTAGGGGGCGGGGGAACGCGTAGCCCCAGTCGATGCTGAGCCGCGGGCAGGCGACCTGGACCCAGCACTCGACGTCGCGGCTCATGCGGGCCAGCTTGTGGGGCAGGATCTCGGAGAGCAGCAGGGTGACGCAGGGGATGCCGCGGGCGCGCAGGCGGGCCTCGATGGCGGCCAGCGTGTGCGGGTTGCCCTGGCGGCCGAGCGAGCCCAGGATGAGCCCCCACGACTTGGCCGCGCGCGCGGCGCGCACCGCCTGCCGCCGCAGGTCCTGCATCTCGGCGTGGCCGTACGTCTCGCGCGTCAGCTTGCGCGCGTAGGGATCGTAGCGGTACGCCGGCACGCCCGGGTTGTGGATCATGATGCTCTCGAGGTGGAAGCGGCCGTCGCCGAGGTAGACGATGGCCAGCTTGTTCTCGCCGTCCTCCCCCCCACCGTCTTCTCTGCCGTCTCCGCGAGGAAACGTCCCCGCTAGCGCCTTGGTCAGGTCGGGCGACGTGCAGCCCAGGATCTCGCCCTTGGACAGCGGCGCGATCTGCGGCACCACGACGCGGAAGCCGGCGCGCTCCAGCGCCGGCTTGACGCCGTGGATCGTGGCGTTGAACTGGATCGTGCCCACCAGGGCGATGGTCGTCGCGCCCGCGCGCAGGTTGCGCTCCAGCGCCGCCAGCAGGTGCGCCGTGTCGATGCGGATGTCCACAAACACGTACAGCGTCTTGATCTGCGTCACGTCCACCGGGATCAGGCAGCTGTGCGCGTAGTGCACCAGCAGGTCGCAGCCCAGCGCCCGCGCCGTGTAGTCGTCCACGCAGCACGCCCCGTACGTCACGTCGCCCATGATCAGCGTCTCCGTGCCCGGGCAGAACTGCGCCAGAATGTCCGCGATCGTCGTCGCGAACAGCAGCAGGCCCTCGGGCATCTGCAGCGCCACCCGCTTCGCCCCCAGCGTGCGGATCCGGTGGATCGTCTTGGGCAGCTCAAACGAGTAGTTCGCCGGCAGCAGCGCCACCGCCTCCTTCAGCGCCGGGTCGTTGGCCAGCTCCGGTGGCACCTGATTGAGGAGGCGCGCCGGCCTTCGCGCCGGCCGGGCAACTACTGGTTGTTAGATATATAAAATTCAGGCACCTTTGAGAAGGGGAGTCTGGCTGTGTCACAGCTCCTATGAAAACCTACCAATCGCCCCGCTGTCCTCCACGCTCATCCCTGCAGGTCCTCCCTTGGCCGCCGCCGCCTCAGCCGCCGCTCGCCGGCCGATAAACCGCTTTTTGGGCTGCTTGAGGGCTGGCTTCGCTGCGCCAGCTGGTGATGGCGATGGTGCATTTTGTTGTGACTCAGGTGCATTTAGCTGTCCAGAGACTATTTCTGTCTCACGAACTTCTTCCGCCTGCGGTTTTGGTTGTGGCACCTGGTCTTTTTCTTCGCTTTCTTCGGCTCCAGTCTGCTCTTCCTCCGCCTTCACAGCTGCTTCTGGCTGTTCTTGCTCCGCAAGCTCACTCTCCCGCTCCTCCTCCCGCTGCAGCTCTTCGATCTCCGCCGCGAGTCCTATATCTGTCTGCGCTCTATCTTCCTCCATTTTGGCCGTATTTTCTAAAAACCAGACTTCCAGAACATCGTTCCCGAGTCAAGTCGCCGTCGCGATGTTGAGGTGACGTCTGCTAGCTTTACATCGAACCGGCAGCTGTCAGCACCTGTCAAGTGGCAAGCTTGGGAAAATTTCAGAACATCCCACCTTGATCTCCACTTTTATTTTACACAGCAGGTGGGGCACTCTTCCCAGCAGCTCTTGCACCGTCTGGCTCTTCTCGCCCTTCTCGTCTTACCCTATCCAATGTAGATCACATGACCACCATCCAATTTCTAGTAACGTGGAAATGCACGGACCATCACAGGCATTTCCTCAAGCCCTACCCTTATGTAAGCCCACCAGCGACCACAATGTGTGCTAGCCCCGGCTAGTTGAGATTCTCCGTATCAACTTTTTTCTGCCTCCACGCAAAATAATTAGGTAGGCGAAAAAAAAATATACACTTCCACCAATTCCCACCGCCCACCCCCCAACCTACGACAATTCCCTTCGCGAGGTCGAATTTCATACATCAACCCGAACAGAATTCCACGACTTCTGTCTCTCGCGAAAATTTCCTCTTCTTTTTTCAGTTAAGGGAATTCTTGGAAACGATCGCCCAGCATGAAGGTGTGTTTCGAAGCCCCCCCCCTTCTTCGGTCTCCTCCGACCGCGAAAAGAGACACGATCAAGCCTTGTTGAGGAAACGGGACGGCCATATATGTCCACGACGGCCTCGATGGTCAATCAGATTCTATGAAGGACGAGGACGACTAGCAACAATCTCGACAACTGTTCTGATTTGGACAACGCCAACCCGTTTCCTCAGCAATGGCTTTCGATCAATATCTTGGGATGTCGAATTTTTCAGAGCTCGAAAGTGCTGACCAGGTCCTCTCTGTGGTTATAGTTGAACGTTAGCAACCCGTCGACCGGTGCGCAGAAGCTGATCGAGGTCGAAGATGAGCGCAAGCTGAGCGTACGTCTATTCTATTTGCCTGTGTTTTGGATTGCCACGATCAAAGCGTGCCAGCGGAATGGGAGTCATGTGAGGCGAGGAGACGGTCCTGCTTGATAGCTAGTTCTTCTCTCTGCCTCTATTGATCTCCTATCTCGGCGACATTGTGGCACTTTTTTGGTTGACGAAAGCGTAAGCGTAACTAACAAAATTTTTATAATAGGTCTTCATGGAGCGTCGGGTTCGTACTTTTTTCCCTTGTCATGGCTTTCTGCCTGCGCACACCGACGACAAATAGTTTTGCCATTGGCGATACTTCAGTCGAAATGCAACACTCTGTTGAGAGTAGGATGCAAGAGGGAGAGAGAATGGAAATTGGTGACTAACTCGGAGACAATAGATGGGTGCTGAGGTCCCCGCCGACATCCTGGGTGACGAGTGGAAGGGCTACATCGTCCGCATCACCGGCGGCAACGACAAGCAGGGTTTCCCCATGAAGCAGGGCGTCCTGCAGCCCTCGCGTGTGCGCCTCCTGCTCGCCGACGGCCACTCCTGCTACCGCCCCCGCCGGACTGGCGAGCGCAAGCGCAAGTCCGTCCGCGGCTGCATCGTCAGCGCTGAGCTGTCCGTGCTGGCCCTGTCCATCGTCAAGCAGGGCGAGGAGGACATCCCCGGTCTGACCGACGTCGTCCACCCCAAGCGCCTGGGTCCCAAGCGCGCCAAGAAGATCCAGAAGTTCTTCGGCCTCGGCAAGGAGGACGACGTCCGGAAATACGTCATCCGGCGGGAGATCCAGCCCAAGGGCGAGGGCAAGAAGCCCTACACCAAGGCCCCCAAGATCCAGCGGCTCATCACCCCCCAGCGGCTGCAGCACAAGCGCCACCTGATCGCCCTGAAGCGCCGCCAGTCCGAGAAGGTCAAGGACGAGGCTGTACGTTTTTTTGCCCCCCCCTTTTCCCCCTTCCCCCTTCCCCCCGGCCCACTTTCTATTTTTGCTCTTCTTTTGCTCTTCTGTCTTTCTCGCTTCTTCTTGCTAACCTCGTTCATTCAGGCCGAGTATGCCCAGATCCTGGCCAAGCGCGTGCACGAGGCCAAGGCACAGAAGGCCGACCTGCGCAAGCGGCGCGCCAGCTCGCACAAATAGATCATCCACTCGCTGGGACAGGAAGCAAAAAAGGTGTCTTAACATTTAGGGCGTTTTTCCTTTTTTTATAAAAAAACCCGGGTTTATGGACTTTTTTGTGTGTATGTGATTGGGGCGTGTCCAGAGCGGAGGGCTTCTGAGAGCCTTTCCTTTGCAGAGGGGGGAAGGCCATTAGAAGAAGCGGGAGCAGAGCAGACAGAATATGCCTTCTCGGGGAGTGGCGGGAAGCGCATGTGGAAGCACACACGCGATGCAATAGTGCGCGTGTGTGCTCAAATTCAAATCTTCATGGGAAATAAAAACTTTGGTCTTATTGTGTGTTAGTGTTTTTATCTTCTCTGTTCAGTCAATTCAAAAAAAAAAGAAGAAAATACTCCTACTTGAATCTTGAACAGCGTGAGCCCTGTGATGAAGCTGAAAGATAGATGTGTGTTTGTAGCCGTCGTTACATGCCGTGTTCATGCTTTTGTTCATGTTCTTGTTTATGCTGGTGTTCGTGCTTCATTCTTTGTTTGTCCATGGTCTCGCACCGGTTATTCTTTGCTGTGATCTTGTCTTGTTCACTTATTCTACCTTGCTCGTCGTGCTCAATCTTGAAAAGTCGTCTTCCATAGTGAATCCTTTTGGTCTTGGATCGTCTATATAAAGGACGGCCGTGTTCTACCTTGTAGATGTTCTCCTATCCTTCCTATCTCGAAGACCCGACAACTACTTTACTTTTTTCTTGCCAGAGAGATTTTAATATTTCCTGCTAAAGCGATTACCATACACAATCGCACCCAGCACTCTCCATACAACCCGTCAGGATGTCCGACGAATTCATCACGCAGCCGACGACCGCCGAAATGGACGGGGATGTCGAATTCATCGAGCAGCCGACGACCGCCGAAGTGTACAAAGTAGTCGACCCGCCATACGTGGTCGAAGCTACTATATATGATTTTATAGAGGGCCAAGATACAAATTTAATTAAGGCAGAGCTACATGTGTACAACACCGACAAAATAGTTACGCGCCCGTACAAGGTTGTACATGGCGTCCTTGACAGCCACGAGAAGAAAAAGTTCACCTTCCGCTTCCCGATCATCTTTGACAAGGTAGGGAGATTCGGGAGTCGGGTCGGAGTCTCGCGAGAAGGGACCTTCAAATGGTTCGAGAACAGCGGCCGCGTCCGTGTTTTTGAGCCGTCGAGTAACCAAAATCGCTAAAGGTTGTTACAGATGGTCAACAATTTTCTGTACTTGTTGCCTGCCGGTCTGATCTTCTTTGCAACTTTCCTTCAGCCTCGCACAGGCCCGTATTCTTTTCCGTAGTCATGGATGCCGTATGACGGCGCATCCTCCTCCGGTCGTCCGACTGGAGTCGTAGTGTCATATCGCAGCATAGTCCTGGTATACCGTAGCAAACAGAGCAATTGTATTCATTTCTGGATGACTTCAGAAAAAGCATTGGCGGAATTATATCATTCCTCTGGGTGGGAGCGCCGGTGAGTAGCGTAGGCGGTGACACATAAACTGAAAATTTATACAGTGAAATTATTTGCTATTTTTTTGTTTGAATTTTTTTATGGTCAGCGTTGTTCTTGGAGTCGTCTACTTGTTTCGGCAGATCTTCAATATTCATTGTTCTTGCTCTTCTCTTCACTCTCATGACTCTCGCATGAGCACAGACTTTAACCAATTCCAAATGTGCGTTTTTTTGGGAGGTTTCATGTACCAAAGAAAGATGATGTTCTTCCCAATACGAGAGACATATATATATAATACCAGCCGGCCTCCTTCCGTGTCTTTCATTCATTCATTGTTTTTTTTTGGCTCCTTTTTTGCATTTTACGTCTTTACGATTCTGCCTCTGTTGCTCTAGCCCTTGGCGGCACCGGCCTTGATCAGCAGGATGTCGCCGTCCTCGACGACGTAGTCCTTGCCCTTGGTCATGACCTTGCCCTTAGCCTTGACCTCGGCCTCGTCGCCGAGCTCCTTGAGCACGGAGAAGTTGTAGACGATGGCTTGGATAAAGGTCTTTTCAAAGTCGGTGTGGATGACGCCGGCGGCCTGGGGCGCCTTGGTGCCGTTGCGGATGGTCCACTGGCGCACCTCGTCGGGGCCGACGGTGAAGAAGCTGCCCAGGTTGAGGACCTTGCGCATCTGGACGATGAGCTTGGGCAGGGCGGACTCGACGCCAAGGTTCTTGCATTCCTCGGCGACCTCGGCCTCGGTCTCGAAGCGGGTCAGGCGGTCCTCGAACGAGACGGAGATGGGGATCACCGGGTCGCCCGTGGCATGGGTCTTGATCCACTCGGCGATCTTGGCCAGGTGCTTGTTCTTCTTGCGGATGTAGTCCTTCTCGGACAGGTTGACCAGGTAGACGACGGGCTTGGCCGTCAGCAAGAAGAGCGGGTTGATGACCTCGATCTGCACAGCTTGGGTGTCAGTTTTTCTTTCTTTTGGGCCTCCTAGCAGCAACTAGAAGAAAAGCAGGAAAAAGAAAAAGAAAAAAAAAAGAAGAAAAAAAAAGATCAGACAAATTTTTTATCTCACGTCGAGCTCGGCAGTACCGAGAGCGACTCGAAGAGCTGGGTTTATAAAAGGTTCAGGCGCTATGGCCCTTTGTCATCATGAAAAGGGGAGAGAGATGCGAAGGACAACAAATTAGCGTGCATGCGGCTTACCTCCTTGGGGGTCCAGTGGTTCTTGCGGACGTCTTTGCCGTCCTTGAGCCAGGCGAGGATCTTCTCGATGGTGGCCTCCTCCTCGCGGGCCTTCTTGGCCTCGAGGCTCTGGCCGCCCTGGCGGGTCTTCTTCTTCTGGTTCTCGAGGGCCTTCTCGACGAACTCAATGTCCTTGAGGCGCAGCTCCTCGCTGATGATGTCGAGGTCGCGCGTGGGGTTGACGTCGCCCTCGACGTGGATGATCTCGGCGTCGTCGAAGCAGCGCACGACCTGGAAGATGGCGTCGACGGCGCGGATGTGGGACAAGAACGAGTTGCCCAGGCCGGCGCCGGTGGAGGCGCCGCGGGTCAGGCCGGCGATGTCGTAGACGGTCAGGTTGGCGGGCACGCGCGACTTGGGGTTGTACTTTGCGCACAGCCAGTCGAAGCGGTCGTCGGGCACGATGACGCGCGCCTCCTCGGGCTCGATGGTGGCATAGGGGAAGTTGGCCGGGTTGCCCAGGTCGCACTTGGTGATGGCCTGGAACAGCGTGGACTTGCCGACGTTGGCCAGACCCACGATGCCGCTCTTGAGGTTGTTGCCGGGCCGGCCCAGCAGGATCTTCTCCTCGACGACGGCCTTCTTGGGGGGCATCTTGCCGGAGCGCACCGCCTTGCGGGTGTGGGAGCGGACGGAGAGGAGAGAGAAGGGAGAGAGAGGGGGGGACGTGGATGTGAGGAGAGGAGCTACGAGGGCAAGCTGCGCTGCAGGCCGAGCTGCGGCGCGCAAAAAGGAAGAAGGAAAAGAAGAAGAGGAAGAAGCGAAAAGAACAGTACTACCAGCGCACGAGCGAAGGTAGAAGGCCGACGTCGTGGGCGACCGGGGGCGGGCAGCCTGAGTAAGGCCCCCTTGCGTGAGATTACGACGAGAGAAAAGGGAAAGAAGAGGAAAAAGAAAAGAGGGAACACCAGGCTCTGGGAGTAAAGAGCGGTGTTGATGATTTTATATGATGTCGTGGGTATAGTTTTTTTTTTTTTCTCCTTTTGAGAGAGGCAAGGGTGAAGCAAAAAATTTGCGTTCATATTTCAATTTCCCAGCCGCCGATTGTTTTTGGCGGGGCTCTTGTGCTTCTTCTCTATGGCACTGCAAGAGAGACAGAGAGCACAGCACCTGCAGTCTCAATCCTTGGAAGGTGGGGCAGCTCTTTTCCTTGAGAATAAAAATATTAAAAGATGCTACTAAGAAAAATTGAGAAAAAAAACCCTATGTAATAGGTGGAATGGACTAACAATTATTATTCTCTGCCAAAAAAGGTTGCAGTGGGTTTAATACAGGCGGAGTGCCCTGAAAGGTGCTAAGGTATCAATACGGAGACAGAGTACGAGTACAGACTATGACTGCCAGTGACTAAGCTCTACAAGCATACAGAGCATGGACATATTACTCGCATTTCAGTCTCGAGAGAACAGATGAGCGGGTCTTATGACCAGGTTTCTCTTATACATAGTTAGAGCTAGATGCTCTTATCACTCGCCTCAGCTATGCTGGCTTATTTTATAATTTAACTGAAAGAGTACTAAGCCTTCACAACGGTTACAGCGGTAGGCCTAGTCAATATAAAGAAAAACCACCCCCAAGACCCCTGCAGGCGTGCGGTCTGGGTTGGTCTGGTTTTCCTATGCTTATGCTTATGGCTGCTGCCTATTATGTATTCGTAGGGTAGTTAGTTGGGCATCGCACGGAATTCTGAGTACAACTAGCCCCTATAGTTAGTTACTGGAGCACTGCAACGAGACTCCTTTAGAGACGATGATGAACTCTATTTTAGTGGAAGCTGTAGGTGTCCTTGAGGGCAGCTGTTCTGCAGCAAAGTGATCAAGCAGACGAAGAATCGATTGAAAGATCGACCTCCATCTCCAGCTTGTAGGCTGCTGGCTTCTGAACCTGCGCCGACTCAATACTGCACGCATTATCAGATGAAAGCATCGCACTGCACTGCGGAGTAATAAGTACATACATACACTACTGTCGTGCTCGTGCGACAGAAATACTAACGTACAGATATCTGCGGCCCTCTCCCATAGCACCTCGGAATGTAATATCCGGTCTTCATGAACCTACAACGTACTAATTAGAGGTGCTAGTGCCTGAAAGAGGCCCTTGGCGATTCTCTGTTGGCGACGTTTCCAGCGGCTTGTCGTAGTGTGCTGCTGCTGGCGAATGTAGCGCCGCAGCGCCGCGGCTTCGCCTTTCGCCATCTCCATCTTTTTTGCCTCTCCTCCCCAATCAGCGGCCAGCACAGCCGGATGGCATTCTTTCAAGTCTCTTTAGCTCAGGCTCCCAATCTGGTTAAAGGCCAATCCCAAGTGCGTCATGCTGTTTCCAATCCCCGTCTCGTTCCCATCGCTTCGCTGTGAGCCTTGCATTCTCTTTTCTTAAAGCCTCTTCCATTTCTCTATCTATGGAGCATCTCTGTATCT
The DNA here is from genome assembly GCA_002917075.1 of Hawksworthiomyces lignivorus. NCBI lineage: Eukaryota > Fungi > Ascomycota > Sordariomycetes > Ophiostomatales > Ophiostomataceae > Hawksworthiomyces > Hawksworthiomyces lignivorus. The sequence continues at coordinate 117,671 of NTMA01000079.1, forward strand.
GTTCCACACTGCTCTCCACTACTTGAACTTCCCCTCTCTCCATCCCAACTCTCACCGCTTCCCTCATTTCTTCATCATTGAGGGACAGCTCATTCTCTTGTTGTTTCTTTCTTATGTTGCGTCTCCTATTATCTTCTTTGTGATCCGTGTTTCGTTTCGCTGTTTGTCGAATTCAGACAGCCCGTTTCTTTGTTTCATCTTGGCGGGCTCCTTGTTCCACGTTGAACTGGGCTCTGCCAAGCTCTCTCGGTTCATACGACCAATCTTCTCTTTTCCTCTTGCCTCTTCTTCTCGGTATGCGCATTGCTGTGTAAACAGCTAGCTGAAGCTTCTCTCTCTGCATTCCAGTCGACTCGGCTGCCTCGGCTTTCTCCTCCTCCTCCTCTCTTCTTTATCTCATTCTTCTCCTGTCCGCATCCGCTCGTTTTCTCAGCTCAGCGACAATGGCTCCGTCAAGATCCCACCACAAGAAGTCCTCCTCCTCCTCCCGGCCTTCTCACCGGACGACGCTCTCCCTCCAGAAGACGGAGGTCATCATCAACGTCTATGATCTTCTTCCAGTGCGCCTCTCTTTGTCTCTTTTTTCTTGTTCATCTCCCTCACCTCTTCAAGACATGGTTCTCGGTAGCTGACTAGAGACCTTAGCCGAGTCGCTTCTCAGATGTCCTCTGGCACATCGGCACATCGCTCCTGCACTCAGGCGTCGTCATCAACGGCAAGGAGTACGCATTCGGTGGTCACGACCGCCCCGGCGTGACTGGCGTGTACTGGACCGCGCCGCGCACCGATCCCCCCGGCGGCACCTTCCGCTGCGAGCTGCTGCAGGGCTTCGCGCTGGCCACGCCCGAAGAGATCGACGCCATTGTGCGCGCCGCCTCGGCCGAGTTCCTCGGCACCGCCTACAACCTGCTGACGCGCAACTGCAACCACTTTACCGACCACCTGTGCTACCGCCTGACGGGGCGCCCGGGCCCCGCCTGGCTCAACCGCGCCGCCGCCATCGGCATCGCCATGCCCTGCCTGGTGCCGCGCGACTGGATCGAGCCGCCGACGGTGCACGACCCGGAATCCATCGTCGGGGGCGGCTCCTCTGACGAGCTGCTGCTGCGCGACGAGGACGAGCTCGTCGACGCCTCCGCCGGCGGCCGCTACAACGACAACGTCGACAGCGAGGAGGAGGACAACCTGCTGCTCTACGACGACGAGCGCGCCGCCATGCTGCGCCACGCCACCCTGCCGTCTCACCGCATCCACCTCGTCGGCATCGACGTCGACTACAGCCCGCCGGCCAGCGCGGCGGGCGGCGCGCGCGCGTCGACCGACCACCACCACCACCAGCAGCGGCAGGACAGTCCGTACGCTGGCGGCAGCAGCAGCAGCAGCAGCAAGGGCAAGAGCCGCGGCGAGCCCCTGCGCGACTCGTCCGGCCGCGCCCTGCCGCCCTCGGAGACGCTTCCGTGCACATGACGAGCTCATGGGCACAACGGCGGCGGAGGGGGAGCGGTGCTTTTTTTTTTTCGTTTTTCTTTACTTTTGTCTGTATTTGTGCCTTTTTTGTCTCGCATGCCTGTATCATTGTGCATACCTGTTTTTTTGGGTCTCTTTTTCTGCTGCATTTTCTCTGTAGTGTTTGGAATGACTTGCTTTTCAATGGGAGTTCTGGCTTTTAGACCGAGGAGTTCTACTCAGAAAGGTTGATACCACAAATGCGATTTTACTGCTTTTGTCTGCTTTTCTCTTTTGCATATGATGCATTCTTATATTTTACTATGACGCAATACGTGCCACCACCGAAACCAAAAAAAAAAAAGGAAATAAACGAAATAAAAGAGATAAAGAACATATCATAATCTTATATTCTTATCCAAGAATAGTATGTTTTGAGAATCAGTGACAGACAAGCCAAAGGTTTACAGCAGGCGGGAGCACGTCCACTTACCAGGGTTCTTGGTAGCAGCACGAAGCTCTGTACAATTGACAGCATTGAACAATTTCATGTAAAATTGGCTTCAGTCATTTTTTTTTTTTTGCCTATTGTCTGTAACCTTTGTAGAAAATGGGAATTTACCTGGCCGCTTAAGTTTATGATGTCTATGTAGGCAGGTCTTAGCTCAACGTGAGAGTTTAGGTCATCTGCTGTGAGAGTTGACATCCCTTGGCGTGCCAGACAGCCGCCGTTGTGTTCGTGTACACAGCTAAATGCAAGAGAGAGCTACAGTTTGTCGATGTTGAAGAAAATGACCTGGATGGTGATGTCATCTCGGGGGTGGCGAGAAAAGGGAGGGTCGTACGCCAGACGGGTCGAGACGATCTCATGGTCGCTGCCGCCCAGGCTGTTGCGCATGAGGTGCACGGCGGCGTTGTCGTCTTGCACCGTGGTCCTCTCCGGCACAAAGCGCTGGGTCAAGTCCTTCTTGAACCGGCTAAAGTCAAACGGCCCGCGCTCCGAGGACGGCGCCGCAGGGGCCGGCGCGCTGCTGCTGCCGCTGCCGCCGCCGCCGCGCTTTCTGTCCAGGTACGCGTCCAGCCAGCGGCCGACTAGGTCGACGGCATGCTGGTTGGAGACGTTGTCCCAGAGGCCGTCGGAGCCGAGGATCAGGAAGCAGGGCTCGCCCGGGGCGATGGGCGTGGACGTGACGACGGGCTCGGCGGTCAGGTAGGGCGGGGTGCGCACGTCCCAGCGGCTGGGCGGCAGCAGACCCGGTCCGTAGAACCGCTTCGAGACATCCTGCTGCAGGGGCAGGGCCCACTTCCAGCGGGAGTCGCCAAACGCGCGCGTCACGGCGAGGCCCAGCAGGCGGCCGTCCTTGACCATGTCGTCCTCGCCCGGGTGCTCCGCCTGCAGCCGCGCGGTCTCGTCGGCGTTGTAGCCCGTCTGGTCCACGGACAGCGCCGTGGCCACGCCCCACGTGGCGTCGGATTCAGCGTCGGTGCTGGCCTGCTTGTCCTCGGTGTCGGCATTTTCGGCATTTTCGGCCTTCTCGCCGGGGCGCCGCCGCCGGCCCAGCACGGCGCGCGAGTCACCCGTGCAGGCCACGTGCAGCGTGGCGGCCGTGCTGTCGTACAGGGCCAGCAGCGCGCAGGAGCCCGCGAGCGCCGGCAGCAGCTTGGCGACCTTGGCGGCGGCCGGCTCGTCCGCGTCGCCCTCGGCCGCGCGCACCGCGCGCGCCATGATCGCTGTGTCCAGGTCCACGAAGCCGTCGGCGACGGCGCGCTGCACGACGGAGGCGGGCAGCGCGGCCGCCCCAGAAGAAGAGGCGGCCTCGCCGAGGCGGCGCTGCACATACGGCAGCAGCGACCGCGTCAGCAGGTCGGCCGTGTGCCAGCCGGCGTGTCCGTCGAGGACGGCCCAGGCCATCCAGCGGTTGTCATTGTTTCCGCCATCCGGGCCGGGCGCCGGAAACGCCCCGTGGAAGAACCGGTCCTCGCACGGGCTGTTGGACGCCAGCTGCACGCCGTCGTACCGCGCCACCCCGGCCACCGTGTGCACCGGCACCGAGAACGCGCCCTCCGTCATAATGCGCGTCGCCTCGTCTGGTGACAGGCCGGCGACCGCGGCCAGCTGCGGCTCTGCACCGGCTGGGAGGCCGCCTAGGTTGGGCACGCCATCGCTGGACGGCTCTGCCACGGCAGCTTTCGCAGGCGCGGCCTTGGACGACGTCAGCCACCAGATGCTCGGAACCGAGACAGCACCGGCGATGGCCCCGTATCGCGCCCAAGGGAACGCAGCGGCGCCGGTTGAGGCGGATGTCGGCCCCGTGGCCATAAAACGGCGGGCCGGCACCGTCAGAGGGAGTCGCGTGCTCATGCGGGCAGGCAGAGCCCGCGCCGTGGTGCGCGCCGCGTACCGAGACAACATCATAAACGCAAATATTGAAAAGCAATCCAGAACGTATCGTCGCACAAACCAGGCGGCGGCTATAACAGAGACCAAAAGGGGAGAAATTTTGCGCCGTCGACAATCTCACCCGTATTTTCCAAATAGCCTCCTCGACCGCTGATGCCTCGCATGCTTACCCCTGCGGCCGTGCAGCCTACGCCATGCACCACGGCGACGTTACATGCAAACGTCGGAGTCCATTGGCCGATGAGACCCTGTACACCGTGAGAGAGCCCAGTGTGCGGCAACAAGGCAACAGGAGCGCTGGCTAGCACGCATCTCTGCTCCGTAGTTAATACCCGGTCGCTTGACTCACACAACTGCAAAATACGGGCAATCAGTGTGCCACTTGAAGCCTCCACCTTCATGTTTCCACCTAATATATGCAATGCTGTTTCAGCAACAGGTAGCACACGCGCAGTAGTGGTGAAGCACTAGGCTTAGATAATGGAAGGCTTTCAATGCTGGTGCATGGATAGTGAGACCCCCCTAAAGACGGTTTGTTGCTCGTTGGGGGCTAGACCCGGTTTTAGTTAGCTATGCAGTGTCTTATAGCTGCTGGGCAGCACTTAATAACGCCCGTAATATTCGAATGTGCTCCAAATCTTATGATCTTAGGTGCCCCAATGCTCCTGCAGGCGATCCCCGCTGGCTTCTAGGCATGTGATTGGCTGTTTTCGCCCCCCAAAGATGGTGCCAATAGTGCAATTGCCTTGAGTCGCACTTTCCCTATTCCTGCTAAACGACCCCTGCAGGGAGGGAAGGAACGACCAATTCAACATTCGCGATAGGGGACAACGCAAGCAGCAAACAGGCAATCAGCAGAAAGAACGAAAGAGGAGGCCCAACTGAGGAGGGAGAAAAAAAAAGAAAAAGCCTCGTCCTCCATCCAAATAGATATCGTTGCCTTGCGCCATTATACCAACAGCTTTATATCTCTCGACGATTAGCGATTCTGGTCGACCCTCTATCTCATTCCTGGCTTATCCTGCCCTGTCCTAGATGCAGATCCATCTTTAAACCCGCTGATTGCCCCAGTATTTCGCATTCCCTCCAAGAGCTCTCCTTTTGCCCTTCTCTGGTCACCGAGTGCACGACAACGAACGCCTGCTTCTTCCTAGAACGCCATCCACCTTGATTTGCGCGAGACCCCTGTGGAGAGCTACCTTCCCTGAAGCTCCGAAGCCCCTTTCTGCCAGCACCTCAGGCGGCTGTGACGGCATAGCATCCAGAGCTTTCTTCGTGCACGCAAAGCATTTTCGACTTTTTGCTCGGTCCGCCGCTCGCTCTCCTGCTTCTCCTCCAGATCCTCCTGCGCGCCTCATGCCAGAAGCTGCGCCCGGGACCAACCCGTTGCGGGCTGAGAGGCGTAGTCAACTTTACGAAACCGGCGACGCGGACTGCCACATCCACATCCGAGCTGAGCGGTAGCTAGCTGCGGCTCCGGCCCCAGCTGCCACCACACACCACCACCAAGAATGCCGCCTCCCTTGAATCCGTTCCTCGCCGCCTTCTTCCGACACCCCGTCGCGACCCAGTGCAATCCGACGAGCAGCCACATCCTGCTGGTCCCCACGACCGAGGTGCTCCTCACCTGCCACGACACCGAGGCCAGCGGCGCCTCCTTTGCCGAGCTCCCCAATCTCGAAGAGTTCCTCGCCAGCCATGTGATTCGTCTGCCAAATGCGCGCGTGGCCGCGGCCGCGGCAAACGCTGCGGGTGGGAAAGATGGCGTGGTCAACCTGCGGGAGATGCGCGGCAAGGCCAAGCCGTATAGTACTTTCAACGGGCGGAGCGTGGTGATCAAAGACAACATGGTCTACAGCAACAAGGGTACGTGGTGGCACTCTCCCACGGGGCTACGAGGCTACGTTGTCGCAATTGGAGACATTTCTTACTAACTGACCGCAGGGTTCAAAGGCTTAAACCACGCCGTCCTGCTGTCCGACGCCATCTGGTACGCCGACACCTTAGACCCGAAACCCTGGCTGATCTACTACATCTCGCGGCCGCTCCTCGGATCCTGGGAAGAAATCAAAATCGAGCCGGCCATCCTGCCGGAACCGAAACCAGGAACTCTAGCGGCGGGGAAGTCGGCCTCGTCCTCATCGGCTTCCAAGGCACCGGAGCAGGGACAGGCAACACCAGCAAAGGCAGCTAGTACTGCAAACGATTCTGGCCCCTCAACGCCTCGGAAAAAAGACATCAAGACCTTCCACGACCTCCTCAACCACTTCCCCATCATCGCCCGGCAGATGCAGCCGGGTTTGGAAAAGATTTTTCGAGAATTCACCACAGCATTTGAACAGCGCTTTCCTCCACCTCCCACAGCCAGTCATGTTCCCGATCCCGAACCAGACGGGCCCATAAAAACAGCTATGAAAAAGGCCCGGATGGGCACTGTATCTACTATCCCTAAACCCCCGGTGAAGATCCAAGAGAGTAGTGACGTCGAAGACAGCGAGGGCAGCCACGAAAGCAACATCCCGGCTTCTCAAGGCGGCGAAACCAGCGGCAGCAGCAGCAGCAGCAGCAGCAGCAGCAGCAGCAATCACCACCACCACCACAATGATCACGACAGCGGTAGCAGCATCACCAACGGAATAAGCAATGTCCATCTTGGGGAGAGGATTGCCGCATCGAACGGATCCGTCCATAGCAACAGTCAGACCAGCGAAGATTTTTATTCGGAAGATGACGAGCATGTGATGAGGGCATCGCTGGAATCCGCTGTAACCACCGCCATCGATATCTTTCAGGGCGTAGACAAGCAGCAGCTCTCGCTCCTCGGTGCAACAACAGATTTGACTGGGCCCCTGGTAGAACGGCTAATCGAGCGGTACATCTCTGAGAATGTCCACCACATCATCTTCCCGCGTCTTGTTGCGCTGAAGCGACAAGAGGACCTGGAGCTGGAGGCCAAGATCCGCCAGATGGAGAGTATCGATATTTCCCAACTCGGCATGGACATCGGAGGCGGAGCTCGCAACAAGCACGAGGTGACCCTCGCCCTGGGTACCGTCGTAGAGGGGTTTCGCAAGATGCCGACTGCCATGTGCCCACAAGACATGCTAGCCCTTCTGCTTTCGACTGTCAAGGCCGTCAGCCAGCTCACAAATCCGTCGTCGACTGCGGCTAATGCTGGCAACAGCAACACAAACAACCGTCCTGGCACCGCCGCGTCGACTGTGCCTGGCCCGTCTGAGAAGCCTCTTCTAACCGTGAATGCCGACACGCTCGTCTCGCTACTGCTGTACATTGTCATTCGGGCACAGCTCCGGAATCTCCTCGCGCGCTTCATCTATATGCGGCACTTCATCTTCATCGACGACGTCGACTGCGGCGAGATGGGCTATGCTCTGAGCACATTTGAAGCTGTTTTGGCATACCTGGTTCGTGACTCCAGCGGATTGCGACGTGCCAGCCGGCGCAACAAGGCGCTCTGGGAGGCTACCGCCAAAGGTGACCTCGCCGAGCTCAAGGCCATCATGGAACCGGGTTCAGACGATGCGGTCGAAGACGGCGACAGGGACCATGATAGCGAGAACGAGGAAGAGGGCGATTCTCAGCGGCCTTCCAGCGGTGAATGGCCGTCGTCGTTTTCCAATTTCAGCTTCTCAAACGGGCTGTCATCCGGCTCGTCTCTATCTTCGCGCCGGTCGTCTATTATCTTGTCTGAATCCGAGGCGTTCTCGACAGGCTCCGGCCTCAGCCACGTATTTCCGTTTCAAGCAGACGCAGGCAAAGATGACAACAGCGGCGGCGATGGCGCCCTAGATTTTACTGCGCAGTTTCCAGTAAAGCGCATCAAAAAGGTCGCCATGGACACGCGCAGCATGTCGAGCAGTTCAGAGATCTCGTATCGATCCCGCGCTACCAGCTTTGGCGACGCCTCGCGAAGCGGGATCGAAAGCGATATTTCAATTGAGCGTCTCGCGCAGACGCACGATTCATTTGGCGAATCGCTGCTCATGATGGCGGTCCAGAACGAGCGCATCGAGGCGCTCCAGTATCTTCTGGGCCTGCGGGCGTACTTTCCGCCGAGCACCGTGCTGGCCGACATCAACCACGAAGATACGACTCTGGTGAGCGCCGCAGTCCAGCTCGGCAACAAAGACCTGATCAAGGCGATTCTCGATTTTCTGTTCGACGCGCCCGAAGTGAGCGAGGCACAGATGGTCGAATACTTTGCGCTGCAGGACATCTGGGGCCGCAGCGTCGCACATTACCTGTTCCACGCACCATTTTTAATAAACAAGTACGGTGAGATGCTGCCGTGGCGACAGAAAGACAAGAACGGCCAGACACCGCTGTTTGCTCTGTGTCGGTCGTATGACCATGCGGCCTACCATACGATGGTCGAGGACGGCATCCACATGGCGGTGAAGACGCAGGGCGATGGAGAGCGGCTGCACTTGGACGAGCATGTGGATGGACGGGGCAACACGCTGCTCCACATTGTCAACGACCCACAGCTGGCCGTGCGGATCCTGCAGCGGTGCGACGTGGACGTGAACGCCGTCAACGACAAGAAGTTCACGCCGCTCATGGTCGCGAGCAAGTACGGGCGGTTCGAGATGGTGCGGACGCTCTTCGCCGACCCGCGGGTGGACGCGGGCGCCAAGGAGCTGCGGGGCCTCACCGCCGTGGAGCTGGCCAAGGACGATGACGTGCGCAATAAGATTGACGACCTGACGCTCCTGTCGTTGCCGCCGGGGCCCGACGCGCGCACGACGGCCGTCGTGCGGTCGTACTTTGTGGAGGACGCCAGCGTGCGGTTCGTGCTCAAGTCGGGCGCGGCTGTCAACGCGGTCAGCTATGCCGTGACGACGTGCCGTCGGTCGCTGACGGACTTTGAGCACCTGACCAAGCTGCTGGCGCTGGAGAACCCGGCGTCGTGGATCCCGTCGGTAGCCGGGCTGCGGTCGCCGTTCCAGGTGCCGTCGAAGCCGAGCCGGGCGACGCTGAAAGACCTGCAGGTGCGGATGGACTGGTTCCTGCGGACGATGCTGCTGCACCCGACATTCTCGACCCACGAGATGCTGTGGGAGTTCATCCTGGTGCCGGACATCCAGCCGGACATGATGGCGCAGCGCAGCCGGCTCAAGGCGGAGACGCGGGCGGAGAAGGTGCGGGACGAGCTGGAGCCGCTCGAGGACCTCCGCGAGGTAGAGCAGTTTGTCGACCACGCGCGCGAGCTCGTGCGCGCCGTCAACGTCTCGACCAAGAGCGTGATGCGGCGGGCCAACACCCTAAGCATCGCCGCAGCAGGTACGTCTCTTTTTTACGATGTGTACAGGTTCTACTTTCGCTAGAGGAAGACTACAGCAGAGATAACTAACTTGAGCCAAACACAGACATGCATGACGCAGCAGCGCTCCTGAACCGCGAGGTCGCGCTGATCGCATTCCTGCCGGCCAGCCACATCGAGGCCATGGCGTCGTACGTGCGGGCGCTGGTGGTGCCGCAGGCCAGCGCGCAGGCGCAATTCCAGGCGGCGTTTGTGGCGGCGCAGGCGACGGTCGAGGCGGTGCTGACGGCGCTGGCGCGGCCGCCGCGGCTGGTCATGCAGATCCAGGCCATGCGCAAGCAGGTCGAGCGCGACCACCAGTCGGTCAACCGCTCGACGCGCTGGCCGCTGGGCCTGCTGGACGAGGCCCGCCAGCGGCTCAACGAGGAGCGCGAGGCCCGCGCCCGCCAGAGCCGTATCGCCAGCGAGGACCTCTCCAAGGAGCTGCGCTACACGCAGCAGACAGTGGCCGGCGAGCTCGCCGGCTGGCAGGACATGCACGAAAAGGTCGGCCGCCGCGCCATCCGCGAGCTGGCCCGGGGCATGCTCGTGCACGAGCGCGACCGCCTCGAGGCCCTCGAGCGCGCCCTACGGTGCGTGCGGCGGGCAGCAGCCGCGCACCCGTCCCCTGTCGAGGACAGCAGTCTGTAGGTGTGGCATTTCTGACAGCAGGTAACCAAAAAGAGGAAAGGCAAAAGGTGTCCTTTCTAGCCCTGTCCATCTTTTTACATGCCCTGCTGTCTATACGTCACACATTTAATTATTCGAGCGAAGCAGATTCTCTCTCTCTTTGAATGAAACAGGACATACGCAATATACAACCCCCCTAATACAGTTACGAGACGCATCACACATGCGAAAGACGCATTGCACAATATACAGAAAGTATGGGTCGCAATTTACAGGTTACATAGCAGATCCAAAACACAGAGAGGCAGGAAATGGGATCCAGCGATCTTTTTTTTTTTTAAGAAAGATAGTCTAGCAGAGGGGGGGCCTTGATAGCCATGATGCATGGTTGTGAGTCACAGCGACGGTCAGGGTGAGGCGAGAGGGGGAAGGGAAGAGGGAAGGGAACCGGGAAAGGGAAAAGGAAAACCGAGTTGCTCCCTTTTTTTTTTGTCTGTGTATGTATGGCGGCATTCTCGGCAGTTCGTTTACTGTATACGACCAAGCATAGAAACTAGATCACTCTTTTTCCTTTGTGCATCCGAGTCTCTCACTCTTGTTTCCTCTAGTGCAAGTTTCGTAATCGGCAATCAACTCGATTGGATGGAGATACCTTGATTTTCAGCAGTTTCTGGTTTCTTTTACCCGGCTAGGCAGCCATTTCTTGCTCGTGGTGCTTCTTCCGGGCTGGTGCAGATTCGACGAGCGGTGGTAGTGTGACAGCGGAAGAAAATGGCTGTGTGGACGCCCTGCATGACGGGGAAGAGCGGTGACCAGACGCGTATTGGCTGGGAGGGAGGCGTGACGCGTCGAGGAGTCTCCGGGTCTGCCGGAGTCCGGAGCAAAACGCGTCGCAGTACGGAGGTCGCGCGGCGGTCGCGCGGACCTGACGCGGGATTGGCGCGGGGGCGACGCGTCAGGAGTGGTCGGACGCGTCGAGCGGATAAAGTGGGGAACAGACGTGTGGCTGCATCCGGAGGCTGGGTGAGAGGAGGAGGCAGCAGCAGCTGTGAGTCATACGAGTACTAGTAGTCATCCCGCAGCTTCTTCCTGGGCGTCTGCCCTGTTTTTTTTCCCGTTCTCCGCCCTGATTGAGCGCATTGCCAAAAGGCTTGAAACGAAACGAAATGCACAAAAAGAAGCGAAGATTTCCGAAAAGGGAAAATGAGGAGCACCAAGATGGTACGTACACGCAAGATGACCGCAGCAGAAAATAGAAACAAAGGCGAAATGCTGGGTTAGGTGGAGAGGAAACATCCGGCCAATCAGAGCGGCGATGTCTCTTTGCGCCGAAAACTGAAAAGCCTGAGCTTTCTGCGAGCCGCGCGCAAAGTCTGATCGCAGGCGCCTATTCTTCCTCGCCGTCTCCAGTTTTATTTCTTTTCCTGCCTCTCTTTTTCTAGCCTGGAGCGAATCAGCGCTGGCAGCAAGGGTTTGGTAAGCAGGAGCCCACTATATTATTTTCGGCGGGTGTATCCTTCTCCAGAGCAAGAGAGGCTCTAATAACACACAACATTTCAGAAGAAGGTCCAGTAAGGAGCTAAATTTGCTGTGGAAAACCCGAAGAAGAAGAGGCAGTGTAAAACAAAGAGAGACAAAAGACAAGAAGGCCCTATAGGGAGCTAAGATTGCTGTGAAGTAGTCGGACTATCCTTCCAGGTCTGTCTTGGCGCTCTCTGAGGCTGTGCAAGGAAAGCGTAGCGCTTCGGTAGAAGTCGTCAGCATCAAGAAATACAGAAGGCTTCATGCGCTAAGCATTGGCTGTTTGCTGCCCCTGGACAATGTAAAACTCACCATTTGTCTCCCCATACTCGTGCCTGTATGATCAGAGGGTCCCAGACATGGCGACCCAATATGAGGTAAAGAGGAAACACTCATACGACCAAGCAGGTAGTGTTCTCTATTGCACTACTCCGTGCAAGTGCTTGTTCCTATTTTCAGCAGGCGCTGGCCCTAACTAGGCCAGCTCGTATTTGCTTTTTTATGCCAAACGATCCCTCTCACGCCTGCTGGACACCGAGATTGCTAGCCCTCACTGCTTCATGCAATTTACTCTGCACGGAGCTCGTGAAGCCCCCACAGCGCGTAGAGCAGCAGAGCACCGCAGAGAATTTGTCTCGGTCTCTGGCTTTGTGCGTTTCTCCCGGGCGTGCAAGTCCTACTACACAATACGCCGGACGGCATAGTGCGCTGAGCAGACAGTCTCTAACCGCCTGGCTGTCCCCGAGAATGCAGGCAGCAGGAGACTTTTAGCAAGAAAGATGCAATAAGAAATTACACCGAACAGAAGCAGAAAACAGTATTTCCCCTGCGCCTAGAATAGCATCCTTCGACAATACCGTTCATGGTCTTTTTTGCAAGAGAAAAGAGCAAGGTACCACCGTCGCCCCTGTCTGCCTGCTGTGGTACCTCTGTGTTCTTCCCGCGCGCTTCCTCTGGCAAAGCGCTAGGTCTGCCCTTTGTCAGACGGCTCTCCTGCGCTCGCATTGGCCAGTCTGCTCCGTATTCCGAAGGGTCTGTAATTACCCTCCTTGCCCCATTCAGCTCCATGCAAAAGCTTCCCAGAAGCTTCCCAGCCTCCCCCATACTTATGCTTTACACACGGAGTATTTTTGGGGGCGGATCTGAGCTCTCTTTCGGATCGAAAAGCAACATCAAATCTCCGGTGCTTCAGAGGCTCCTACCAGAAGAGAGGGCGTGTAAGAGAAACGGCCGCCGCTCTGGCGACCTGGTTTGCCTCCCGTACCAAGCGCCGCCGCAAATGAAAAGGCGAGAACAGCAGCTGTCCAAAAATAGAGATGAATTAATGACGGGGGAGATGGGCAGAACCGAGATTGAGAAATAACTACATCGTAATGTAAAGACAGACCACTTGACAGAGCAAATGCACGTACCACCACCACCACACAAAAATCTTCATACAGCGGACTGTGTGTAATCCCAAAAAGGAAAGAAAAGGGCCAGACAAAAGCTTGTCATCAGTATTTACACTTCCACGTGATATTCATTCGAGAGCGGTTGGCCTGTTTTGAGTTTGTGGTTGTCTGTCCTGTAACCGTTTCCGGTTCTTCTCTTTTCCTCACTCTCTTCCTCCCCTCCTCTCCCCATACTTCTCCCCCGGTTTCTTCCATGTCTCTCTATCGCCAGAATGTCGCCAACCACACAAACACGGACACGCAGAGATATCGCGACATGTCGTTGGTTTTGTCTGCTGCCCCCCGCGTCTGGCGCAACTTTCGTTCCTATTTCGCTCCTTTTTCGTTTTTCCTATCTCCCTCTATCACACGTCATGTGTTCTGTAACCCTTTCGTGGTGCCGTGTTTTGCCATGTGTTCGCCTCTGAGTCAGAGACGAGAGGCCAGAGAGGAGTATTGTCCTGCAGATTCGTGCATGCAACCTGCATATGGTGGGGGAGAGAGTGGGTTGCAAACAGAAAACGTCGTGCGCAGTAGAGGGTGAGAAACGGCCTTTGTTCGCTCAATCAGTGCAACCTCCATCTTTCTCTGCTCTGGTCGCAAACTGAACGGGCCACTGCCAGCGAGTGGACATGCAGGCACTGAGCTCGTCCCAGGAACTAGCTTGGAATTGTCTCTTCGTCTGTGTGTTTGAGATTCTCTTGTCTCTTGATTCCCGTGTCTTGCTCTTTTCCGTCTGCAGGAGCTTGGGCCATGATCCCTCTCCCACCGCTTTCTTCTGTCTCTTCTTTTGTTCTCTCCATTTCCCCATTTTTTTTTCTCCAAAGCCTTCTTTTTTGGGCAGCAACTCAAATTGTTCCAGAGGACTTATCTCCTCTGGTTGGTCTGTTCGCCCACGCCCACCGTCCACTTGCACACCCTTGTCCTTTTGGCCTTTTTGTCTGCGCTTTTCCCTTTCAGAGCTGTTAGAGAAGAGAAGAGCCAGGGTCAGAGCCGACATTGGGCGGTACGCACCCGCTGCTATTTTCTGCTGCTCTTTTCTTAACATTGTCTTGTCTTATACCTTGTAAATTTACACTTCCCAGCGCCAAACCGTGGAGCCATCAGGATGGCACTCCCCCTCCCCGGCCAGGTCAAGCGACCAAGATGAAGCTCTTCTTCTATTCTCGTACGGGTGGTGGTGGTGCTGCTGCTGCCTCTTGCTATTACGTCTTCGCCCTAGCCTCTAGTTGCGGCCGCGGCTCCTGGTACTGCCGAGCGTGTACGCTACGTATTGGGTACACACCCTCCCCTTCTTCTTCGTCTGCTTTCTCTGCTTCTGGATGCACATCGGCAAGTAGTCTAAGTACAAGTTATGCAGACTTCCATTTTAGTGTCGTGTTTCATGTTTGGTTGTGTAGCTAAATAGACGGGTGGGAAAAAACGACAAACGATAATTTGCCCAAACGCGGCCACGACCGCGACCAGGATATCATATTATCGCGGCCCCACGGACGACCGCCCTGCGCGGGTAGACTGCAGAGCAGAACGGAGCAGAGGAAAGTCATGAGAGAGAGAGAATGAGAGACAGAAGAAACTGGAGAGAGACATACGAGACAGACGCAAGAAAATCATACCCCCCCCCCCCCCCCCCCCCCCCCCCCCCCCCCCGGACAGTGCCCATCAGGATGCCTCCTACATCTTTCTTATTTTCTTTTTTTGCTTCCTGGCCTGTCGATTGTCTCGTCTCGCATCATCTCGAGGATAAGTATCCGGCTTCATCCCACCTCCTCTCTCGTCCTGTCCTCTCCTGTCCTGTCGATATATCTCTTTCTCATCCATTCCACTCTCTTCACCCATCTCCAGTCCCGGCTTCCTAAGCTCTCCTGTCCTCTCGTCTTTCTTTGTTTTCCCCTCTCCACGCTTTATTTATTTACTTGCCCCCTGGCCTCCTCTTCTCGGCCTGCCTGGCTCAACAAGAATTCAATCTCTGTTGACCATCACTCTCTCGCTCGCCGTCAACTCCTGGAGCAGGCCTCCTTTCCCTCTCTTTTCGCCAAATAATTCATAATATTATATTGTTTGTCCAGGAGACAAAACAGAATAGACTAAAAGTCATCCATCATGTCGTCCTCTCTGGCAGCGGACGTCGCTTTCGACTTTACTTTCCCACCGTGCGACCCGGCCACACCGCCACCGCCGGCTCTCTCTTCGTCCTTCTCGTACGACCCCTCGTCTCTGCTGGAGATCCCCTACCACAACCAGTATGCAGATGTTCGCCAGGGCCAGGGCCACACCCGCTCCAGCTCCCAGTGCTCGGCCTATTCGGCTTATTCCTTCGCTTCCTCCGCGCCCTCAGACTCCTATCTGAGCGCATCTGGCGTATCTACAGCCCCCAGCACCCGCAACAGCACTCCGGCTCCCGCTCCAGCCTCTGGTCGCGCGCGCTCGCCCGTCCGCACGCATGGCCCTCTTCTGCTGCCCAAGATCCGGTCCCAGGACCAGGCTCTGGGTCCAGATGACTCGTCTCTGGCTTCTGCCGCTGCTGTGTCGCCTCTCAAGCGCGCAAGAACCTCTCCCGTCCCTACCACGCCTGCCGGCCGCAGCCGGTCCGCGGCTTCCCTCAGCCGTCGTCGCAGCGGCATTGTGTCTGCTATGCAGCCATATTCGGCCTCTGCAGCAATTGCTTCGCGGCATGTGCGCAGCTTCACCAACCCAGACTCGGCCATGATGTTCAATGCGTCGCGATCCTTCTCCGTTGACGATCATGTATCTGCCCACGCAGCTGCAACGCCTGTCTCGGCGTTTGAGTCGACGCCGCCGCCGCCCTCGCTACTCTGCTCCCCCGTCAGCTTTGTACAGCAGCAGCAGCAGCAGCACGGCCATGCGCGCTCGCACTCGCACTCGCAGTCGTACTCGCAGTCCCAGCTGCACCCAGATGTCTCCATCCACAGCCGCCGCGCCTCGGCTTGCAGCCTGGACGGCTCGGTGGTTGGCGACGGCCTCAAGTACGACTACGACTACGGGTTTGCGCCATACCCCGGCACCGTGCCGACTGCCTACATTGCGTCAGCGCACATGAACGACGTCGGCGTGGCTTCAGACGACCTCGATGAGGTCAGCTACGGCCTCTACCAGCCGTACAATTCAACGCCCCGCGCGCCATCGCCGCTGTCGGTGGCTTCCACCGTCTCGGCCTCTGGCACACCTGAGCCCATGCCTATGGTGCCGATGATCACAGAAACACCGCCGTCGGCGACGGCCACGACGGCCCCAGCGCTGCTGGCTGGCCCGACGTCGTCGCTGCTGACCTACCTGACGGGGCCTAACCCGGCGCCCGCGCTGGTGCGCACCATCTCGTTCCCGCTGCGCGACCCTGCCACCAAGCACTTCTGGTGGGACGTGCGCCAGGTGAAGGCCTGGTCGGCCTTCACCGCGGGTAACCTGGCGTCGCTGCCTGGTGCGGCCACAGTGCTTACGTGCCCCGTGCCGCTGGCGCTGCTGCCGACGCCGCCGTCGTCGCGCGCCGCCCACCCGGAAACGGAGGCGGAGCTGCACGGCATCTGCGCGGCGCACTACCTGCCACGGGTCAACACGGCGCTGACGCTGTCGTCGCCGCGGCCGGTGCAGCTGGAGTCGACGACGACGGGGCCGTACGGCCCGTTCTTCGTCGGCCACGCAGCGGGCGACAGCGCGCCGGCGGCAGCACTGTTCGGCGGCAAGCCGACGGCGCGCGTGGTGGGGCTGGTCAAGAGCTTCGACCGGTTCAACACGGGGATGCGGGCAGAGGGTAACGTGAAGCGGGTCGAGTACCTGCGGGGCCTCGCGCACCTGCACCACCTGATGCGCGAGCACAGCTGCCGCTACGGGTTCCTGCTGACCGAGATCGAGCTGATCGTCGTGCGCAACGGCACCGAGGCCACGCCGCAGTTCGGCCAGCTCGAGGTCGCCAGCGTGCCCCTGGCGGCGGCGCTCGACGCCGACATCGCCCGCGATGTCGACGCCGACGAGGTCGCCCAGTCCGCGCCGCTCACGGCCTGCATGGCCCTGTGGGGGCTGTGCATGCTGGCGAGCGATGAGATGACGGCGGCCGCCGCCGCGGTCGCCCGCGACACTTCTGCCGCCCCTGCCTCCTCACCCACCTCTGCCACCTCCCTCCTCTGCCCTTACAGCACCCACATCGGCGCACCCGCCGAGGGCACGCGGCGCAAGGCGGCTCCGCGCGACGCGTGGATGCCGCCGCCGCAGCTTGCCGAGAAGCGCGCCGCCAAGCGCGCGCGTGGCTGGGTCATGCCCGAGGACGCCGTGGGCCGCAAGGAGATGGGCCGGCGGGGTGTCAAGTATGGCGCCGGCGTGGTGCACTGATCTTTCTTTTGAGTCTTTGTTTTCTTTTTTTTCTATTGTTTCTGTTCAGTATACTATAATGGTAGAGCAAAAAAAAAAAAGGGCTGGTCCATATTTTTTTGCTCTTTTTTCTTTTACTTATTTTTTTTTGGCCCTCATTCATAATGAGTACCTCCTGTATGACACTTGGAGTCTCAGGTTTGGACACAGCCCAAGGTCAAGAGAGAAATAGGCAGGGCGACTGGAGTTCTTGGTGAGGGAAGCATCTTGGGATGGTGATGACGACGATGATGAGATATTCTTTTTTTGTATATCTTTTACGTGCAAACGAGACCTTTATGAGGAAAACGATATATTTCCTACAGCTTCTAGTTTATTAAATGTGCATCTAAGAACAGAAATAATACGTTTCATGCAAAAAAAAAAAGGTGCGAGTCATTGGTGACCCTTTCAGAGCAATCTAACAGCACAGCTGAGCAGACTACAGTTGTCTCAATTGCTTTTATGTTGTCTGCAATACGACTAGACACTAGACAAACAAATAATGAAATCGTAATACTTAAGAATGAAAACCGCTACGATCCTTTTCTCGGTTTTGGGCTGTGAGGTGTGATATAGATGTCGACGCATGTCCGGAGTCTGGGAGAAGTCTAACAGGTGTTTGTGAATGCGTTGGTTTCTCGTCTTGGTGCTCTTCGATTATTTCTTGACCAACAAATGGTGCAATTTCCGGCTTGTGCGCTTCAAGTGGCCGCGGAGAGCCCATAGCTTCCTTGTCCCACAGTTCTGACATAGTATCTGAGCCCTCTGTCGTTCCTGATTGTGTTTGTCTCTCTCTTGGCAGCTCTCTGACTAGTTCTTGACCAGCGAATAGTGCAGTTTCCTTCCCGTACCACACTGGGATAGTATCTAGTTCCGCTGTCGTTTCTGACTGTGTTGTGCTCTCTCTTGGCAGTTCTTTGAATACTTCCTGAGCAGCGCATTGTACCATTTCCGGCTTGTCCACTTCAAGTGACTAGTGAGGGTCCACGGATATCCTGGAGACTGAGGATGACCGGTCTGGAGAAGTATCTGAGCGCTCTGCCCAAGAGTGCCTGCGCGAAACCGTATCTGTATTTGTGTCTTTGAGGGATCGCATGTGCAAAATGTCGAAAAAGCTGGGCAGCTCCACGGCGGCGGCATCGAGATGCCGCTTGATGTCATCGAAGATGTCGGCCATGGAAATCACACAGCCGCCCCTAGCACGTCCGACGCCACGAGGTGCCCGTACAGCTCGAAGGTGTTATGGTCGACTACCCACGAGTCGGAATCGCCGTCGCAGATCTCTTTGCACGTGTCAGCACCCGATTTGGTCAGCTCCTCTAAGTCTCTCGGACACGTACCTTGGCCGTCTTCCATCGTGAGCATGTATGCGTCCACAAACTCCTCGCCATCGCCTAGCAGAATCCGGCCCGGCCCCGACAGCAGCCGCTCAGGCTTTACACCACTGCCGCTGAGCATGATAACGGAGCGCACGCCGGTGCTTCCCGGTGGCTTCTCGGCAAGGGTGATGCGGGCCGTTGCGTCAAAAAACAGCTCGTTGATCTCGTACCTGGACGTTTCGAGCAGCGCCCAGTCGTAACAGCGGTCGCCGAAGCTCGCGTCATAAAGGCGGTGGTCGGATTGCGCGGCGTCGAACGGGATCCTCGCCGCGGTGCAGCCGTCGGCGGAAAACCAGTCTGACGGCCTCCTTGAATCCGGCGTCCTGCCAGTAACATGGCGCGCGGACCAGTCCGTCTCCCAGTTCCTCCACGCCGTGTTCCCTGAGGGGGGCCACCCGGTGCTGAGCACTGCAGATGACGTGTCGTCGACGGCCAAGATCCGCCTGTCTTCAATAACAGCAAAGCGATTAAAGAAGGTTGCGCGGCTCGACATTCTCCCAACCAGAAATCTAGGGGACCATCTCTTGCTCGACGAGAAGAACGGGTCCGTCTCGGTCTTCCACTGCACCAGCGTCCTGAAAGAATTTCTCGACGCCGGCCACGCAGACGTTGCTGACGAGGCTGCAAGACCTCACCCAAGGTACTGGACCCTGCACAGGCAAGCCGTGGAAGCCTTTTTCTGACATGTATCTGGACTGCAGAGGGAGGATCGCCCCAGAGCTGGCGCTCGAGACGCTTGCCACTCTCAAAGAAGTTCTGTTCCCCGACGACGCCGTTTCCCAGTCGACTTTGCGTACACTGGTCTCGAAGCAAAAGTTCGACCCCGACATACTCCGAGTTGTCAACTCCCCTCAGTACCGCTCAAGGCTGGGGCACCCGGTTAGTTATGAGTACTGGGGCGCCCGGCTCGTGGACTTGCACGAAGAGCTCGAAAACCCAACACCCCGCGGGATTTTGGAGAAATGGCTTGAGCGCAAGAGCGGCGCCAGATACGCGATGATGGCCACTCTGGTTGGCGTATTTATTGCAGTCGTGCTAGGGCTGCTCGGCCTCGCCGTTAGCATCTTCCAGGCTTGGGTAGGCTGGCAGCAATGGCGGCACCCGGTAGCGAGTAGCTGATCGAATCAATAAATATTAGCGATGGGAACTCTTGGAGTTTACCATGGATCATGTAGCCTAAATTACAGATAGCACACAAGGTGGCAAAAAAAAGTTCAAAGCTCTTGCATAGAACTAAATATGGATAGATGTGCTGCAATACTACAAGACGATTTCTTCATGCCAAGACTGAGTCTCTGTGAGCAATAACAGCTTCAATATATAGCCAGCCCTGTCAAAGCTCTACCTGCAAAAAAAAAGATGCAGTTTGCCTTCAGTCTTACATTATATGTACTCAATGCAGCCACTCCCGCTGCAAGATGGAGGAAGCGAATAGAGAACCACTCGCATCAACTTGTTATTCAACGCCTCAATCCAAAGAGATTTCCCTCTATCCGAACATTCTCTTGTCTGTTGTCTCTTGATTTTCTTACGTCCCATATACATATGCTAGGCTTCTGGCTACATGAGATTAGCTCCGCTTCGCTGAAATCGATATGCTGGCGTACATCGGCTTTCTGAAGTCTTCTCTTACCGCTATGTCGAGCTCCCCAATAATACGGAGTAGAGCTCTCGGGACGAAATGGATACCCTCGCAGCGAATGTACTGCAGTGGGGCCACCTCGTCGACAAGCTTGAGAGGTACCTGATGTGGGCTTGGAGGGGTGGCCAGGCGATGAACAGTCCGTGCCGAAGACCGTTTATCTCCAGGCGGTACCTGTGCCACGAGCTGTCTCTCGCGTCTGGATGCGGTATCTCACAGTGCCAGCTCCAGCGCGAATAACGCAGCGGTGATATCACCGGTTGACGGGAACGAAAGCTCCCCTCCTTTTTTTCGTCGATTCTCGCCATCTGCATCTATAGTCGGTCGTACTTTTTTTCTGTTGCTCGTCCGCTGTTTTCGTCGTGTACTTGGCCTAATTGATCTATGTCGCCTCCCAATTGACCCTCTTCTCCCCCCCTCTTATCCCCACTTTGGCCGGTTGCTCTCAGGAAGAGACAGAGAGACACGTCCATTCCAGACCACCACGTTCGTCGGGAGGGTGTCTTGTTGGCCTGCTACCGACAGCTGTTATTACGGGGAGAGTATGTATGCCTTTTTGTTTTTTACCTGATCCTTGCTGTTCTGCTGTCTCACCCGTTTTCATTTCGTCATTCCTGCCGTAAGGTTTGAGAGCTTTTTCTTTTTTTCTTTTTCTTTTTCTTTTTTCTTTTTCTTTTTTCTTTTTCTTTTTTTCTTTCTTTTTATTTTCCTTTCTTTTTTTGTTTTTTTGTTTATAGTTGGAGATCCCCTCAATTCCGCCCCTCTCCAGTTTTGCTCCCAACCTAATCTATAAAGAGCTTAAGAGAAGTGGGAGGTAGTTTCATCCAATTGATAGCTCTCTCTCTCTCTCCAATCTCGTTTCTTCTCAAAGAGGAGCACGATAGATACTGGTTTATTAAAAACAAACCAAAACTCAACATCCATACATCATGGCCACCAAGACCGTTGAGTTCAAGTCCTTTGCTGACCAGAAGCCGGGAACGTGAGTGCTTTCTCTATCTTGGAGCTTCTTCTTCCCCTCGTTTTCTTGTTTTCCCTTTGTTAGAGCAAGGATACCTCTGCTAACCTGTATACTACTCAGCTCTGGCCTGCGCAAGAAGGTCACCGTCTTCCAGCAGCCTCACTACAGCGAGTCCTTCGTTACGAGCATCCTGCTTTCCATCCCTGAGGGTGCAGATGGTGAGTCCTTGCTCAGAACTAGGTGGAAGATAGGTCCCAGAGGGGGGAGGGGCAGAGAGATGGATGGAGACAGGACAGCCTCAGCCTCGACCAGCAGAGTCGGCCCATGCTAACTTGCTTCCCTCGCTCTCCAGGCGCCTTCCTCGTCATTGGCGGTGACGGCCGCTACTGGAACCCGGAGGTCATCCAGCTGATTGCCCGCATCGGCGCGGCGTACGGCGTCAAGAAGCTGCTGATCGGCCAGAACGGCATCATGTCCACCCCGGCCGCCAGCCACCTGATCCGCAAGCGCAAGGCCACGGGCGGCATCCTGCTGACGGCCAGCCACAACGCCGGCGGGCCCAAGGCCGACTTTGGCATCAAGTACAACCTGGCCAACGGCGGGCCGGCGCCCGAGTCGGTCACCAACCGCATCTTTGAGACGTCCAAGACGCTGACCGCGTACAAGCTGGTCGACAGCAGCGAGGACGTCGACACGGCCACGATCGGCACGCGCACGTACTTTGGCGGCCTGCTCGAGGTCGAGATCGTCGACAGCACCGCCGACTACGTGGCCATGCTGCAGGACATTTTCGACTTTGACCTGATCCGCACCTTTTTCCAGCAGCACCCGGACTTCAAGGTGCTGTTCGACGCGCTGCACGGCGTGACGGGGCCCTACGGCACCGCCATCTTCGATAAGGCGCTGGGCCTGGGCCCCCAGAGCACGCAGAACTGCGTGCCCAGCCCGGACTTTGGCGGCGGCCACCCGGACCCCAACCTGACGTACGCGCACTCGCTAGTCGAGGCCGTCGAGGCCGGCAAGATCCCCTTTGGCGCCGCGTCCGACGGCGACGGCGACCGCAACATGATCTACGGCGCGGGCGCCTTTGTCAGCCCGGGCGACAGCCTGGCCATCATCGCCCACCACGCCCAGCTGATCCCCTACTTCCGCAAGAACGGCGTCTACGGCCTGGCCCGCAGCATGCCCACGTCGGGCGCCGTCGACCTCGTCGCCAAGGCCCAGGGCCTCGCCAGCTACGAGGTGCCCACCGGCTGGAAGTTCTTCTGCGCCCTCTTCGACGCCGACAAGCTGTCCATCTGCGGCGAGGAGAGCTTCGGCACCGGCAGCAACCACATCCGCGAGAAGGACGGCCTGTGGGCTATCGTCGCCTGGCTCAACATCATCGCCGGCCTGGGCGTCGCCCGCCCGGACGTCACCCCGAGCATCCGCCAGATCCAGCGCGACTTCTGGGCCGTCTACGGCCGCACCTTTTTCACGCGCTACGACTACGAGAACGTCGACTCCGCCGCCGCCGCCAAGGTCGTCGACGTCGTGCGCGCCCTCGTCGCCGACCCGGCCATCAAGGGCCGCACCCTCGGCGACGGCAGCGGCCGCACCGTCGCCGACGCCGGCGACTTTGCCTACACCGACCTCGACGGCTCCGTCTCCAAGAACCAGGGCCTCTATGTCCGCTTCACCAACGGCACCCGCATCGTCGTCCGCCTCTCCGGCACCGGCTCCAGCGGCGCTACCATCCGCCTCTACCTCGAGCAGCACAGCAGCGACCCGGCCACCTACGGCCAGGACGCCCAGGACTTCCTGCGGCCCGAGATCGACTTCGCCAAGGAGCTGCTGCAGCTCAAGGCGCACCTGGGCCGCGACGAGCCGGACGTCAAGACATAGGAGAGGACGAGAATACCAGAAAGGGTGAGGGAAAGGGATCTGGCTGCGTCTGGTGCAGCCGTGCCGAGGCGCTGGAAGTCAAAGGTCTTTTTTTAGAATGAAAGCAACCCATGAAACAAAAATTGCATTTAGCAGATTATGTACTCTCTCGTTTTGTTTTGTCTGTCATTCAAGCATTGAGCAATATATACAGATGATTATCTTACAATTTTTACGCTGTAAAGAAGATGTCGTATTCATATTTCGTGATGTAGGTTCAGGATTGTCTTGCAGGCCCAGTTCCTTCCCCAGGCCCCCTCTCCCTCTCTTCAGCCAGGCTTCCCTCCGTAGCCTGGCCACGCCGCCAGGCCCGCACCGCCGTCGTCGAACACGGTGCCGCCACCGGCGCCGTGCATGTCCCAGTGGTGCGAGTACTCCTGCATGTCCTGCAGGCCCAGCGCGAGGTCGCTGATGATGGCGCTCTCCCAGCCGGCAAAAGCGGCGGGCGTCACGGCCGCTGTCGCAGGGGCAGAGCCGGTCGCTGCCGCCGCCGGCACCACCGTCATTGCTGCTACCGTGCCAGCTGCAGCAGCAGGAACAACCGGAACAGGAGGCGCCACGCTTGCTGCAAAGGGCTCGTGAGCGCTGCGCTCAGGTGGCGGCGACGGTGGTGAAGTTGGCGTCCAGTCGCCGCCACCACCGCCGGCTCGCCGGTCGTTGGGATGGCTCGCGCTGCTGTGTTGATGTAGATTGCTGTTGCTGTTGCTGCTGCTATGTTGGTGGTGGCTGTGCGTGTCGCGCAGGGGCGGCAGGCCGCCGCCCGCGTACGACGCGCGCGACGACGGCTCCGAGTAGGCCTTGTCGTTGAGCGTCTTTCGCGCCAGCCGGAACAGCGACAGCGGGTGCAGCACGTTGTCGGGCGTGTCCGTGTCCGGGGTGTCGTGGCGGCGGTGAGGCGCGCCGCGCGGCGGAGCGACGAGACCGCTGCTGTTGCGGCTGTCGTCTGCGGCCGTCGTGCCGGCTCGGCTGCTCCGGCCGCTGCCACCCCTGCTGCTGCTGTGGCTAGGCGGCTCGGCCTCGGGTTCGGGCTCTGCCTCCGCCTCGGCTGGCACTGCTGCCGCGGCGTCCTCTCGGTGGAACCCAAAGGGGATGTCTTCCTCGAGGCCGCAGCGCAGCTTCTGCAGCCACCGCTCGGCGGTAATGAGCTAGATTGTTCCCGCTTCGCGTCAGCATATCGTTCACGTAACAACGGAGGATTTAAAAGAAATGGGGTCTGCCACGTACCAGAGGCGCCGACAGGGGCATCATGGCCGCGGCCGCCTGCAGCACGCGGTTGTTGCTCTCGACGTGGCGGATGGTCTCGTCGACGACGCCGCGGGTGTCCGGGCGGCCCGGGTCGTGCAGGCGCACCAGGCAGTACAGCATGACGCGGCTGCTGTTGTAGGCGAACATGGGCGTCATGGAGTCGGCCAGGAAGCGGGCGCCGCCGGGGCGGGCGCTGGTCTGGGCCAGCACGGCGGCCATGCCGCAGGCGTGGCGGAAGACGCGGGCCTGCAGCGCGCGCAGGAAGGCCGTCTGGGCGGGGGCCGGAAACACAAAGGCGTGGCGCAGGCTGAAGAGCTCGGGCACGGCGATGCGGTACAGGTCCAGCACGGCGTTGTAGTAGGTGCAGTGCAGCAGCGCCAGCGCGCCCAGCTGGCTCGACTCGAGCCGCGTGTAGATGCTCTCGGGCGAGAAGTCGAGGTACGGCGCCAGCCCGTCGCGCCACGCCCGCAGCGCCTCGTCCAGCACGGCAAACTCTGAGTCCGGCAGCCATGGCAGCTTGGCCGTGTCGAGGTGCTTGACATATCTTTGTTTTTGTGCTCCACGTCAGCAGCAGTGAACTAAAACAAGAAGGAATAAGGAGAGAGAGAAAGGAAAGATACGACGCACCGGGACACGCGCTTCCAGATGGCCACGATGCGGATGTACGACGCCATCATGCCCATGTTCTCGTCGGGCGTCGTCGCGTCGCCCAGCATCCGCGTGGCGGCGGTGCGCTGCAGCAGAAAATCCCGCTCGTCGCACGGCAGCTGGATGTGCAGGTCCGCGTCGCGCAGCAGCGTCAGCTGGTCCACGCCGCTGCCCGTCCACGTGTCGATCACGTAGCACGCCCACATCAGCCGGCGCCGCGCCTCCTTCTCCACGGGAGACAGCAGCACCGCCGCCCCGCCGCTGGCGCCGCGGCGCGGCGTGTGCTCCCGGTTCAGCTGCAAGGCGTGGGCCATGCGCGTGATCAGGCCGCTCATGATCAGAGAGTGGGCAAAGTCGCCCAGCCGGTAGCGATAGTCGTACAAGAGAACAGCCGTCTGCAAAAGAAAGGGAAAATGCTAGCGTCAGCACGGAACTTGCCTCTTTCCATGCACTCCATACGCCAGAAGAAAGACATACCATGAGGCTGGGGACTGAAATGCGGCCATAGTTGGTCATGAGCATCTGCTCCGCCGTCTTCGCCCACTCGTGGCCTGCTGCCTGTATGAGCTTGGCCGGCTGCCGCCGCACGTTCTCGCTGTACTCCAGCGCACAAAACCTGATCATGGTCAGAGATCATGTGGACACAAGACAAGAGGGTTTAGAGGTAGCGGGAGGAGAGACGCAGAACATACTTGGCACCATGTGCACAGAGAGTGTGCAAGAGAGCAATTTCGTCGCTCGCAAAGGCGTCGATGCCGGAGTCGAGCTGGCGCATGAACGTCGGCTTGTGAATAAATGCAAAACAGCGGAGCGGATGCACGTTGCTGAAATAATGGTCGATAACGCGGTGAAGGAGTTCGGGAGCCTGGGGAAGCTGGGATGAAAAGAGCCTGTTCCGATTCATATCAGTGAGAATTGTAAAACAGGCAACGAAGCAAATAAAAGATCGTAAACGAGAAATATAAAGGGAAACTGGCGAACCATGTGAGTGCCTCCGGCGGTTCCGTGGTCTCTGGAAGGGCCTCCATTAGCGGCCCCGAAGAGAGCGGCTGGACCGTCGTACCGGCGTCATCAACGTCGAAAGCTGCCGGAGGAACAGAGATGTCAGACGGCGAGACAGGCAGCACAGGAGTGGCGGAGAGGCGGGGATGATTGTCCTGGGCGAGCAGATAGTGTGGCACGACGGCATCGGTGCGCATTTGCTCGCCGCCGCTAGATGCCGTCTCGGACGGACACGGCGACGGCTCGGGCGACTGGCCGGATGGCGCCTCAAGCTTCTGGTTCTGGCTCATGAGAACACGCGCCCAGATGGGTCCCGTGTTTGTGCTGTACGCACATGAGATGTACCGCGCTCGGCACCGCAGACAGGCCGGCTGGTCGCCGCTGCATTTGGTCTTCGCCGCGCGGCAGCTGGCGCACGAGCGGTACGTCCTCTTGGGCTTGTGTACAGAGCCGTGCAGTCTTCCGCCCTCCGGACTGGATGGCGAGAATTCGCTAGCACGTCCAGACCTGCGGGCGAGATCGCAGGCCAAGTCGAGACGTGCACAGTTCGAGCAGCCGCCGAGGCGGCCGTCGCATTTCACCTACAGGCGCCGCGCACCAATCGGTATTAGTCCAGCCATTCCGCTCCCTACGCTGTCCCCCTCAGCCTACGAGCAAACCACAGACAACAGACGCCACAGGTAATCGAAATTTTTTCTCACCTTGCGTGCGCGGCAGACCTGGCATCCCATGGCGCGCGAGCAGAGCACCCAACGTGCTGTCGAAAGTGTGTAAGAGAGAGAATTCGGGTCGTCGGCGCAGTGGAGAAAACAAAGTTCGGCTTGTCGCTTATATCGGGCCACAAAGGGCTGAGCCCGGACTTACAGCACGGTAGTTCACATTTGCATGCTAACACAGATAGCTTGCGCCAATCAGAGCACTTGCTTCTTTTCTAGCTTACAGGGGCGATGAAGCACGCAATCACTCTTATACATGGCGACAAGCCCTTCAAGGTTACAGCACGAGGCCATCGATGTGAAGCCTAGAGAGATAACAATGAGAAAGGCAGCTCTCCTGCAATCTAGCATAAACTACGCCCAAGTGTTCTGTGCCTCTCCTTAGAAATAACAGAGTCTAGAGTCATGTCGAAGTTTAGTTTGTAGGAGTGTGTCTGGTAAAGTTGCTGTTTGTGTGAGAAAAGCATTTGGCTCGGGGGGAACGTCACACAGCGCTGTGAAAACAGTATTGAAGTCCAAAACAAAACAAAATGTATGGAAAAGAAGATTATTCCTTGTAGATTGTAATTTCTCCCGGACTCCTGAAAGAAGGGGCTTTGGGCCGGAGAGACGTATCCAAATCTTCGCAACCAAATTTCATTGTCTCAACAGACCAACAAAGATGACCTCAGGGACGGCTAAAATTGCTGTGAATTGTCCTCACCACCAGAAACTCCGGCACTCAGCCAGGCTGTGTACTGATCTATCTGGCGTCCCTGTGGACTTGTGGGAAAACTGTGCTAATATATCCTGAGAGATGACTAAAATTGCTGTGAATTTTTACTGCCCCGGTGGACTCTCAAGCAATGCTTGTCAAATTATTAGGAAGCGCTCCACACTAAACGAGGCTGTGTACTGATTTATTTGGAGTCCCTACAGACTTGTGAAAAGACTGCGTTAATATGTCCTCAGAAACGACTAAAATTGCTGTGAATTTCACTGCCCGCATTGTAACAATGCTTGGCAAGCCACTTGGCAACGCCCAGCACTGAACCAGGCAGTGTATTGATATATCTGGCACCTCTGGGTTTGTAGAGAGACTGGTCTAATATGCCCTCGGGGGAGGCTAAAATTGCTGTGAATAAACTCGTCCTTTTTACTTGATTGGGTTTTCAACCATGCGAGACAGACGTGGCAGGACGAGACGGAAATGCAGCACAAAGAGGATCGCCTCTAAAGAAACAAAAATCATGAATGCATACTGGTGCTGTTACTAAGCTGTACGAGACAGACACTTCCGCATCTTTCGCCTCTCGCTCTCCAGTTTCGATAGCCCCTGAACGCCTCATTCTAGCCGTAGTTAGATGCCAATTCTTTACTGGCAAACATAATTCACTATACAAAGTTCTCGCCAAGCACTGGCTGCGATGTTTCAGTTAGCCTGTCTTGCACAGTAAAATTGCAGATTGTGGTATCCAAGTTAAATCGCAGCATCGCTTCGTTACAGTACGAGTGGTACTACTCTCTGCGTGACATTAAAAAATCTCGCGGCCTTGTGCTTCAACGTCCGCTGTCTTCCGGGGGGGAGCCTCGACCTGCTCCGTCTCAAATTTTCCTGACACCATGCCCTCGTTCTCCAGAGTTGCAAGCAGGCGACCGGTTCCGTGTGTCTCGTACTTGTTGAACTGCCACGCCCAGAGCCTCGCCGCAAAGAGCTCGTCCACTTCTTCCAGAGACCGTCCCTGGAGGTCTTGTTAGCTGGAGATCTGATACGAGAAAATAAATGGGGTGGAGCAACTAGGTAGCGCCTTACTCTCAGCTCGGGGAAGAAGAAGATGCCCCAGATCAGCGAAAAGGCTGCCACGGAGCCAAAAATCCAGCCGATGCTGACTCCCATGCCGGGCAGCAGGTAGGGCGTCACAAACGTCACCAGGAAAGCCGCAACCACGTCAACTGCGGTGCCAAAGGCCTGTTATGGTTAGCACGAGTGCCAAGAGAAACGAGTGAACAAGGGACTTGCGCGCGCAAGCCAGCTTATGGAGAGAATTGTGCCGTCTTACCAAGATCTTCTTGCGCATCCGAACGCCGCCAATCTCTGCGCCTGTCAAAAAGGCATTGTTTGTTGCAGAGATGCGGCATGTGGCCGGCAGGATCATGAAGCAAGCCAGCATCATGTTCGTCTCGCTCTTATTGATGTGCTTGATGGTGCCGAGTCCCGAGGCCAGGTACAGGAAGAACGTCGTCAGGGCGCTGCCGCCGATAAACAGCGGCCGCCGGCCTGTCCAGTCCGTGACCAGCACGCCGAGAAAGCAGCCGACAGTGCCAACCACCTGGCCGACGATGTTGTAAGTAAAGGACATGGCGCCGAGGCCCTGCTGCACGTAGAACGTGGCGCCGTACGACAGAACGAACTGGTTGCCGTTCATCTGCTCGAGCACGAAGACGGTGGCGCAGATCTGCGGAATCGTCAGCAAGAGAAGCAGGAGAAAGACGGAACTGGAGAAGCAGAGCCAAGCAATCCAAGAGAACCTACCCAAGTCCGGCGCAGATAATTGCCGCGGAAGATGTCAATCCACGCGCCGTTCTCAATGGCCCGCGACTCGGTCACGGCCTTCTCGAGAGCGTCTGCCTCTGCCGCGGTGGCGCCGCTGTCGATGTCCCGCTGGGGCCGGATCTTGTCGAGCACCGTCTTGGCCGCCTCCTTCTGGCCCTTGAGAATCAGCCACCGCGGCGACTCGGGCGTGAAAGGCACCAGGAGGAGCAGGCCGACGGCCGGGATGAACTGCATCGCCACCGGGACCAGCCACCCCTTGTCGTTGGCTTCGGTAGAGTACGCCCGCGACATGCCGGCGCCCCAGAGGTTGCCGAGCGCCGTGACCGTCATAATGCCACCGGAGAGCAGGCCGCGCACGCCAGCTGGCGAGATCTCCGCGTTGTAGGCCGGCACAGAGTTCTCGACCATGCCCACGGCCGCATACGCGACGATGCGGCCGACACTGAACTGGGCCCAGTGGTGGGAGGTCATCTCGACTGTTCGGGTCAGCAAGCAGTGTTCTCTTTGGTCTCCAATCTTTTGTCGTATTCCCTCCTTGGTTCTTTTTTGTTGTGCTTCTGCTTTTTACGTACTGATTAGGCCAATGATCTGGATGGCGGCGATAGTGTACATGGTCTTCTTGTAGCCGACCCGTTCAATGAAGGGCTCCGACCACATGCAGCCGACGATCTTTCCAATCCATGGCAGCGAGTTCAGCAGCGATTTTTGCTTTGCCGGCAGAATCCAGGTGCTGCCCTGCTTTACGCCAAAGCGTTTTAGGAACGAAGGTAGGGCCTGTAGCGAGCCGAACGAGCCGGTGTCACTTCATCGCCAAAGGTAGAGTCAGCAACTGCCGTGCTTGCTGCGATGCACTCTTTCGTCCTGTGTCCTGTACGCGAGAGCACACTTACATGCCAAAAAGGAGAGCACCTTGAAAGAAGACGATGCAATTGAACACGAGGTAGGGCGTGACATGGTTCCACGCTTGGAGATTCATTTTTGATCACTTGTTCTTGGGGCACTCGAGGACGCTCAAAGGACTGGTAGAAAATGAAGAATAAGAAAGACGTGAAAGAAAATCCACGAACGAACCGGCACAGTGACTCTCTCTAACTGTCACCATGCGCAGCACAGACGGCCGACGTGCTGCTCTTATGTATGCCGTTGATGGAGGAGATGATCGGTTGCCAACCTCGCAGAGTACCGGCATGCGAGCGACCGCCCGTCGTCTCCACCCCCGACGGTCCGGAGGTCTCGTGGCCAATGGCAAGGCCGGCGCATGGCGCGATGGACGAGTTACCCCATAAATTAGCTAGCTTCTTCCCCGGGTCCCCATATCCACGGTGCTGGTTTTTCCCTGCTAGCGCGACCTCATTGCCTTGAAATGTCCATAGCCCAATTTCCGGTGTGCCAGGGTGCCGACAGCCCGAAGCCAATACGACGATGGCCCCAGAGAGGTGATTCCGGAACGGAGACTACGGACTCGTAGTATTTATTCACACATTCGCACGCCATTCTGGTCTGGTTTTGCGCATTCGCCCGGTCTTCTTCTTTTATCCCTACCCCTGCCTCTCCCCTGCATCCTTTTTCGTAATCGGGCAACCTGCAACCATGGCCACCAAGAAGGAAGACCACAAGAACGTGCTACTGATCGTGGCGGACGACCTGGGCCTGATGCTCGGGTGCTACGGCCTCGACGCCATCCAGACGCCGCACATTGACCGGCTGGCGGCCGAGAGCACGCGCTTCACGCACGGCTTCGCCAGCACGGCGTCGTGCAGCGGCAGCCGGTCGACCATCTACACGGGGCTGCACACGCACCAGAACGGCCAGTACGGCCTGCAGCAGGGGTGGTGCCACTTCCAGACGCACGACCACATCGAGTCGACGCCGCTGCTGTTCAACGCGCTGGGCTACCAGACGGGCATCATCGGCAAGGTGCACGTCGGCCCGCGCGAAGTGTACCCGTGGGAGTGGTACGCGCCGAGCCTGAGCCGCGACGTGCGCCAGAACGCCGCCGAGGCCGGCCGCTTCTTTGACCGCGCGGCGGAGACGGGGCGGCCCTTCCACCTGACCGTGGGCCTGCGCGACCCGCACCGCGACGAGTCGCGCGGCGGCTTCGGCAACGACGAGGACGACGTCCGCGACATTGCCGTGCCGGCCTACCAGCCCGCCGACGTCGCCATCCCGCCCTTTATCAGCGACGTGCCGGCGTTGCGCACCGAGCTCGTCGAGTACTACAAGTCCATCAGCCGCATGGACCAGGGCGTCGGCCTGCTGCTGGCCGAGCTCGACCGCCGCGGCCTCGCCGACTCGACGCTCGTCGTCTTTGTCAGCGACAACGGCGCCCCCTTTCTCAACTCCAAGACCACCCTGTACGACGCGGGCGTGCGGCTGCCGCTCATCGTGCGGCGGCCGGGCGGGAATAGTGGCGGCGGGGTCGTGAACCCCAACATGGTCTCGTGGGTCGACATCCTGCCGACCTGCCTCGACTGGGCCGGCGCGCCCGACCACGACCCGGCGCGCGCCGCGCGCACCGTCCACACGGGCCAGTCGCCCAAGCGCGCGGGCACGTCGTTCCTGCGCATCCTGGGCGCCGGCGCCGTGCTGCCGCCCGACCAGTGGCAGCCGCACGTCTTCGGGTCGCACACCTTCCACGAGGTCCAGAACTACTGGCCCACGCGCTTCCTGCGCGACCGCCGCTACAAGTACCACCGCAACATCGCCTGGCGCCTCGACTTCCCCTTTGCCACCGACCTCTACGTCAGCCTCAGCTGGGAGGGGCTGCGCAACGCCGCGCCTCCCGTCTCCGCCGCCACTACTACAGAAAAGGACGAAAAGGACGCAGAGGAAGCCGCCGCCGCCGCCGCCGCATCTGCCGTCTCCGACACGCCCGAGGTCATGATCGGCCGCCGCCGCCTGCAGAACTACATCTTCCGCGGGCCCGAGGAGCTGTTCGACCTCGACGCCGACCCGGAGGAGGTCCACAACCTGGCCGCCGACCCCGCCCACGCCGACGTCCTGCGCCGCATGCGCGCCCAGCTCGAGGACTGGCAGTACCAGACCGACGACGTCTGGCTGTTCCGCGACGGCGTCAGCGCCATCACCACGCAGCGCGCCCAGGCCGAGGGCCTGCGCCTGCCCGACCGCTTCGACTTCGACCCCAGGCGGCCTGCCAACGCCGCCGGCCCGCACTGGGCGCCGCAGAACGCCAAGGCGCCCAGCGCGTCGACGACCGAGTTTGCTTAGCTTTTGAATTTTTGCAGTTCGCGCGCGTGTAAGACTAGTCTAGATATACAATCTGATGCATAAAGTTTGAATTATAGGGTTCAGTCTACCTGATGATGGCGTACAAAAAGCGCTAGACTAAGATATCATTTTTGTTTTCCTTTTCAATTTTTTGGGGCTTAGCAGCTATCTCATTCTGTGTTCATTTTTTTTGATATTTTGCATGGAAAATATCGTCCGGCGTCATTCATCCAGTTCAGAAAGTCGTACAAGTCGTATGTTCACATTTTGACGGGTATCGTTGAATAGCAAATTCGTGTCTTCATTACTCGTTCCGCTTTCAACAACAAAAAAAAATTACCCGCACATGCTCCGTATCTTGCGATCGCCTCGACGTCTCTCTAGTTCCTCCTGCGCACGACAAAGGAAAAGCCATATTATCTGTACACAGTACAGTCGTTGTTTTCGTAGTCTCGTCTTCCTTCGCGAGCGCGCTCCGTAGTCGTTTCGATTCGATACGGGGGTATTTCCTCTTCATAATCAAATTGGCCATCCGAACGATGAAAGATATCAGGCAAAGGAAAAAAAAAAAATGGAAAAGGTGCAAAATAGAAGTGAAAAAAAAAGGTTACCAGAGAGGCAACAGTACCGCCGATGCAAGTGTAGCCAAGAAAGAAATGAAAAGAAAAGCTTCAGTCTGACAGAATCATCAAAGTCGATAAAGCCGCGATCCACAAGACACAAGCAAAATACGAGCGCAGGGGTAATCAACAAAAGAAAGGATTTGGAAGTCAGTTGCCATGGGTGGTGTTTATGCACAAACACATATTATTTGGAAACATCCGTCCGATCGTCCACTTCCGAGGAGGTGACCGACTCCGTCCGGTCACTGCTACCGGCCATCGTCGGCGGCGGCG
This sequence comes from Hawksworthiomyces lignivorus, assembly GCA_002917075.1. NCBI lineage: Eukaryota > Fungi > Ascomycota > Sordariomycetes > Ophiostomatales > Ophiostomataceae > Hawksworthiomyces > Hawksworthiomyces lignivorus. The sequence goes on from NTMA01000079.1 coordinate 150,963, forward strand.
GGTAGAACACTTCTTTAAAGCGCTGAGCCGCCTCCTCGGCGACAAAGTTAATCTCGAATGCGCCAGACTTGTTCTGGCGCATGTGCTCCTGGCGATAGCTGTTGCAGAAGACGTACAGCTGGATGTCATTAATCCAGATGCGGTGCTTGTCTTTTCGCGTCAACCAGCCAGTTACGCGCGACTGCGTGGTAACTAGAAATAGTTAGACGGGCTTCTACTTTTCCCCTGGTGGCTGGGATAGCATGGTTGACTTACTGAAGGCAGTCCAGACTGGGCATCGCCGCAACTCGCCGTCCCAGACGGCCGCATGCAAGCGTAAACCACCGGACTTGTTGTCCCGATACACGAGCAGGGAATGCTTATAGCCATCGTCGATAACACTCCTGCATATTTGTTAGAAAACACATAGGGACGAGAGTGATAGTGTGTCGGCTTCAACAGAGGAGAGGGGCCGTACGCTTGAAAGAGCCGCTTCTCTCGGCTGAGCTTAAGCTCGTCTGGGTTGACGTTTGTTGTCAAGTCACCCTCAAACTTGAGAGACACGAAAGTACAATGGAAAAGCACCATTTCTGACAGCACAAGACGCAGCGTAGTTAGCAGGTAAACCCTAGAGAGAAAGAGAAGCATGTGTGAGAATCAGGTGCAACGCATACCCTCCCATGTCAAGAAGTACAGCACAGCCCACATTTTGCTGCACTTCTCGCTATAGCTCCAGCGCTTGAGCACAAGGCTGTTATTTTCGCGTTCGATGCACATCTCGTGGATGCCGCGAATAGAGAAATAAGGAGTGTTCGTCCCTGCGTCTAGGCTACGAACCACCATGTACGGAGCGTTACTGCTCTGATCGATGAATACGATGACGGACAAGCGGTCTTGATCGAATGATCTAGAGGGCATTCGTATCAGAAAACTAATTCCTCAAGGTTGACATCGCAGAGGGACTTCAAATAATCACCTTCGAAACAGGATCTTGGCTTCCGGTGGGATAGCGACATTACCCCAAGGCCCCCAACACATAGAGCTTCAGAAGGTTAGTTCAATAAAACATTTTAGTGGCCAACAAAAAGGGGACTATGCCAGACGCACTATTTCTGGTGTTTCAGAGGAGTCCGGCAAGGCAGAGGACGCGAGAAGATGTCTTCGGCCCAGTGGATGCTCTATTAGATACATGTCAGCCGATGTACTCTCTTACACGAAGGCAGTGAAGTGGAGCCAGTTGCAGGAACATACCCGTTCATGGAGGGCTGGCACTATGGTTTGGATAGCCTCGGGTCCAGCTCGAGATCGAGGAGGTAGGGCTGCAATATGGGCATGCGTTGCCGTGCGTTAGTCTGGTGTGCCCGTGGAAGAAAAAAAAGGAAAAAAAAAAGATGGAGAGGGAGCTAAGACGATTGTCCGTACCGATACCACGTTTCTCGCGCAGTTGAAGAATACGATTTTGCAGGACTTCAAGCGTATTCATATCGAAATTTGGCGATCTGGCGCGCAATGTATGTTAGAACCAACATGTAGGAAGAGAGAGGCAGAGGAAAATTCAGGAAAGTTTACCTGGTGAGCATCTGGCCCAGGAGGAGCAAAAACTGGTGGTACAGAGAGAAGCGCTGAGGCAGAGGCAACCCCGAGGCTTCCTCGGTCATCTTGTGATACATGGTGCGCCAGCGGATCTCCTTGGTCTTAGTGTTGTCCTCGTAGTACCCTCTGATGTCATTGAGACTCCGCTGGAAGCAGGGAAGGATCAGGTCAAGGTAGTCCAGCAGCACTGGAACACGGCTCCGGTGCGAGCGCGACTGCTCAACCAGCTGCTGCAGCACACGGCCGCACTTTCGGATTTCGTCGGCGAGAGCAATCATGTGCGAATGGAAGCCCTCCTCGAGACAGCTGCGCAGATTGTCGAGGCATCCGGCAACCATGGTAGCGCTCATGGCCTCGGTGTAGCATCCACCCAGGAGAAGGGCGGCGCGGCCACCGTCGTCCGGTGGCCCGCCGAGCCCGTTAGACATTTTTAAAGTGTTTTAAAGTGTTTTATATAGAGTATATGTTTGGCGTTATTGTCGCTGTGAAAGATACGGCAAAAGCACTGAAGAGTCGACGCAAGTTGGCAGGTATTAAAGAGAGGATTGAATAAACCAAGACAAAGAAAAGATGGAGGAAAAAGTAAGATATCGTGGTGATTGTTAAGATATCATCGTGGCTAGTTGGATGCTTTCGGACAAGACGGATGAGAGTGCCTGTTGGTCTGGACGGTCCGCGGTCACGCAACAGCCGGCCAGTATTCTTTTTCCCCTCAATTTCGTCGCTTGCTGTTCGTCCAGCGTGTTCCAACCACTTGCTCGCTCTCCCCCTCCCCCGTCGGGTTGCCGTCCGGGTTTCTGCTTATTTGTCTGTATCCAGCCCTGCTCGGAATATAGCAGAGCATGTGAGGCTTGCCAGGTAATGACAGACACCCAGGGTCCGTAACAATGCTGCTTGGTGAATTATAGCCAGAGGAAGTACGCGGCCACGACCAGGGGGCCAGATATGCTGACTAGCTTAGGTGGGTGGCCAGATGATGTGGTGATCCCGATATAGGGAAAGACGAGACTGAGGTTTTACGTCCAGTTAATAGAAGACGACTCTGGGGACCCCGCAAATCTAGAGGGCGACAGTCTTGTCAAACAAAGCAAGGTTTGTGAGAAAGTCCCGTGGGATACTGGGAAAGGAAGCTCTTGGAAAGCAAACGAAGATAGCGCTATTCACGTTCTGACTGGAGGTAGCGTCTGTCGCAAGGACGTGGGAGTGCATGCGTGTGATACTGGAGGACGAATGATGTAAGAATCACGTTGTGTGAGCTTGGTGGGATGAAGCAGAAGAAAAGAGATAACAAATATCAAAGCATAGAAGTGTGCGAGAGAAACAATGGATGCATCTCGTTCCTTCTATGTCTCCTGCCTGTATTGGGCTGCCTTAAGGGCAAACGGCTTTTTGTGGTAAGACCGCAGCGATGCCCAACACACCGGGTATACCCATTGCTCCAAAGAGAGGCGGCGTGAGGAGAGGACAGGGAAGATGGGGGGAAACGTGGAAGACGAGAGCCGCCAATTTTTTTTTCTCAGGCGGATTGGTCTGGCTTGTCGTCGCTCCGCTTTCTCTCTCCGGGAATTTTCAGTTATTATTTTTTCTGCCAGTTTTAATGGTACGCACAATGCACGGAACTGACGTGTCCGGCGTGCGATAGGTCCAAATAGAATTGTGCATGCAAGTCTGCTAATTTCTTTGGTGGAGATGCCATTAAGAGGACCCCAATTCTTCAATTCGAGACCGAAGATTGGCATGTCGCTTCTGCTGGCTTGCATTTGAAAGGAGCGGTCGTCAATGCGGCAGTGGAATCACCGAATACAAGGCCCCCCTAAACCAGAAAAAGACTTCTTTCTCGGCTGCCTAGGAAACTTTCTAGTACAATGGCATATATCTCGATGCACTCTCTCAAGGCTTCCGCTATCGCTTCTGCGGTGCCTTTTTTGGAAGAATAGGCAACTTTCACTTGAGACGGCCTAGCTGCCGACCACTGGCGGCAGTTCCGGCGATGCTGTGCAGAAAACAAGGTAGAGGAAGAAGTGGTGGTGAGACGCAGCGAAGAGCATTGGCAAAAAAAGGCGTATTACCAAGAGACAGGACATGAAAAAAGCAGAGGTGGAGAATCAAACACCGCTGCAGAGCGAACCACTGGCCACAATAGCTGCCACGAAGCGCACCAAGAAAAAAATAAGGAAGAGCGAGAATAGAGAAGACGAGACCTTCCTAAGGCGTTACCCATCCAGCCGTTTCCCGCCTTCAACGTGCATTAGTATGCTTTTTTGAAACGAATAAGAGGAATAAGACGCAAAATAAGGCAAGGAAACGGTAAAAATTGTACCACGAGAACGGAAACAGATGACTGCATAGCTGCAGGCTAGCTGTTTCGGCCAAGGAGTGCAAAGGGAACAAAAGTGAAGGTATTTTGAAGGGCGGAAAAGGCTGCAGTGGAAGGCTCTGCTAGGATGGATTTCAATTTGAGAGATCTTAATCAGGGCTTTTGGACCAAACTAAGGGCCAAAGAAAACAGGAAAGTCTAAATTTCGATGTTTTCTTTTCATTCCGTCTCTTTTTCGTATCCTCGAAGGTCCTCACATCTTTCCGCATTTCCTGTCAGCTTATATCTCTTAGCTGGATGCTGGATTCTAGATGCTGATGTTAAAAGAAGATCGCGGATGGCCACACAGAAGAGAGATTTTAGAGCAACGGCAACTAGAATGTAGCGCAGACTGCACACGTCAAGCGAGGGCAAAAAGAGCTTATTTGTATGCCACCAGACACATTTTAAGTTCGGAAAGATGCGGACATAATCTCTGGGCAGGCTGCAGAGCCGCAAGGCTTGCAGGTTGCAAATTTCGAAAAGCAAAGGAGGAAATAAGAAAGTAACGACAAAGAGAGCAAAAATAGCATGAGTGACTTCGCTGTGTGCGATTCTGTCACAAATTGAGAAGTATACGGTTTAAGCTATTTTTAAAATAATGGCACGTGAAGACTGGAGACGGACTGTCCACTGCTACTTCTCAGTTATATCCTGAGGCATCAGGAACTTTTAGCAACGTACTCAGTCTGGCAGCGACACTTAAATCTTCTACGAGGGCCTGGCCCATTTTGCTTGTACATCACTAATGGTCCCAGCGATCCCAGTCATATTTGTGCAAAGCATATTTTTTCAACAGAAAACCATCGACTAGTTATACAAATGCCCACTCCTTTCTCCTCGTCTACCATCTATGAATCAACTTGTGATCCAGCGTAAAGAAGACAGACGCAGGGAGAGAAAAGAATAGAACAAGGCTGTCTTAATCTTCACAGCTAGACCGTCGTGACCCAAATAACAAAATCCCTCGTACATTCCGTAACAATAAAAAAGGAAAAAAAAAAAAAAAATAGCAACCAGCCCAGTTGACAGCGACTTGGGAAGGCACATAAACTCATTCCCATGTCATTTGTCCTCGCGCCACCGCCCCGTCCGTACCGGATAACACATAAGACCAGGTGATAAAAAAACAAAAACCGACAAGCGACAGGACGCCATTATTTAAGACTGCAGACACGTTAGACATTCTATCCCGCCATCGAAATCTTAGAAGGCGTGATACTTACGTTGTAGGCCTGCTTCTCATCCTCGTACCGCTTCTTGTCGGCGGCAGCCTTGGCCTCGTAAGGGGCACGCTGCTTGTCGTTCAGGGCCTTCCAGCGCTCACCCAGGATCTTGCCGACCTGGCCGAACGTGATGCCGGGGTTCTCATCCCGGACGTTCTCACGCTGCTCGTTGGCGAAGAACATGTAGGCAGACAGACCACGCTTAGGGGCGTTGGGGTCTAAGCAGCGTTAGTCGACATTCAGGATAGCTTAGATGGCGAAGAGATATGATCAGTTACTCACCCTTCTTGCTGCGGCGCTTCTCGACCTTGCCGGGCTTGCTCTTAGTTGCGGCCTTAGGCATTTTGAGTCTGAAGATGAGGTTAGCTTGCTGGCTTGAGTGCGTCGTTTGTATTTGGGCGCGATAACGAAATAGCAATGAAAGAAAGTGTAATAAGTGTTTGGTGTTGTGTTGGAATTTCACTTCAAATGTGATAATAGAATGTTGAAATGATTGAGTGAATGAAATTGAATGAGGGATGGAATGGCCTTGCTGAAACTTTCCAGAAGCCACACGAGCGACAGTCAATTGACAACTTGGAAGACGTCAATTGATCTGCGAAGAGCACAATAAAAGCGTCTTGCAGAACCCTGATTTACAGCGACATACGCCGACGGCTCGTACTTTTTGACAATAGCTTTGGCAAATGCGATCGCATAGCTGTTGTAAAGCTCAGACTTTGTGCAATTGCCTTGTCAAAATAGAAAAAAAAAATGACAAGGTGCGACAGCTTCTCATTTCGTGAACGGTCTCTTTGCGGAACTCAATTGAAAAACGAGATCGCATAGCGATTTTGATCGCTGTAGAGCAGTTTTGCGATGGTTGCTGTTGGTTGCCATTTTGTTGTGCGAAAAGATCGCGATGTTGTTGGCGACGCGCAAAATTAAAAACGTTGTAAACAAAATCGAGACTTTCGTCTATTTTGCGTAGTTTCGCTTTTTTATTGTGGCCTTGCTTGTTTGCGCGGGTGGACCAGCGCGGGCGAAGCTGTGAATGGCAAGGGGATGAAAAAATGGTTGCGCGCGCGCGACAACAACTGAAGAAGCTGGTGCGCGCAATAGAAGAAGAGGAAGACCAAGGAGCGCGCGATAACAACGCTTCTCGACTTGGGAATCCTCCTAAAAAAGGTCTACTGGACCTCCAAATGGTGGAAAACGAGAGAAAACAGAGAATAAAGAAGCGCGAGAGAGTGACTTGCGAATTGCAGCAGTGCAGCGTGAATGGTAAAGTACTTACAAGTTTTGCGTGGTCTGGGGATTGTAAGTGAAAATACGAGAGGCGCGGGTTTGTATGGGAAACGAAGCGAGGCTTTGGCTCTGCGATATTTTGCTGGGGGAAGCTTTTGTATGGGAGATTTTGCGTGCAAAATAAGAGAGAAGAGAGGAAAGGAGAGAGAGGAGAGGAGAGTATTGTGTGTAGGTGGGAGAGAGAGAGGGCGGGCCTTTTTACTGTGGTCTGGCTGGGCTGATTGAGAGAGGAGGGAACAGGCGCACGCGTGCGTGTGTGTGCGTGTGTGCGAGTGTGTGTGAGAGAGAAGGGAGGGATAGAGGAGGAGAGACAGGCAGAGTGAGAGGGAAATGTGGAAGGCGGGGGTGTGTACTTTGTGTGCGTATCTTACGCGTTGTGTTTGTATGGTGGGTGTGGGCGGGCGTGTGTGCGTGCGTACGAGGAGGACGGAGTTATGGTGGACTCCCTGCCTACGCGCGAGAGAGGGAAGGAACGGGCAGCGGAGAGTAAGGGAAAGCGCAGTAGTGAGGGGGGAGGGAGCAGGAAATGAGAGGGAAAAGGCGTGCGCGTGTGGTGGTTTCCTTGGGTGCTTGGTAGGTGGGCGGTCCAAAAACCCCCCAAAAATCAGAGGGAAGGGAGTAGGGGGGAAAAGAGGGTGGCAGGCAGGAGGGGGGGGGGTGAACAGCAGCGGCGGACTGATCTGGGGGCAAAAAGAGTGTGATTTCTCCGTACGTTTTCTTCACTGCCCGCCGCTCAGACATGCAAAGTAGTCTACTTTCTCTGTTGTACTATGTGCCGCCCAAAATTTGTACTGTGTACATCCCGCTAGACGAATTAGTATGCAATATGGAGCTCCTGCCTGTACTCTCTCTCACTCTCCCTCATGCTTTCCTTTCCCTTCCGAGCTCCAGAACCTACCCAGAGCTGCTCCAGACGCGCTCGGCACTCAACCCCTACCAGAGGAAGTGTCACTGCGACTTGATGCTCCCGCCTTTTTCCACTGTCGGCTGCTCGAGGCCAAGGTATGGGCATAGTAAGTAGACTCCTAAAGGCGTTGGCGTCTTCCACTGACGCATATGAGCATAGTATGATATGAGTGAGACCAAGCACCAGGAATAGAGGAACCTCCCAGTCTGCAGGTGCGCTCCATCTCTCTTTCGTTTCCGATTTATTTTTATTTATTCCCATTTTATTTTTATTTTTTACTTTAATTTTTTTTCATAGTTGATGTTTCGACTACGCGCATGCCCGTGAGGCCTCTATTTTGTTCTGTGCATATTTTTGTCTCTTTTTCTGAGATGTGCGTGGTGTCTCAGTCTCTGGCTTTCTTGTCGGCGCAGTATTTCTCCATACACACATTGTGTTTACGTGTGGTTACCTCCCAACAGACGAGATATTGCGACCGTTTTAGGAATGCCTCTTCCCTAATAAACAGTGGCAGCACCTATGTCATATTCTTGTTGTGATTGGCCTTACATACTGCTTATACTAATTGCAGCCAAATCGCCGAACCGCTTTTTCCATTCACGGTACTTTAATTGTGTAAGCCTGATTTGTATCTCCGCGCCAACCGGGGTATGTACCAGTACTTTATTGCAAGTACCAGACGGGAAGTACCTAGACTACGGTTTGTTGCCCTGGTAGTACCTCCCGTGCCTTGCTCATGTATCATCTCCCCGTTTTTCGTCTGGTACTCGTGCGTATCCGTCCTTTCTGGGCTCACACAGAACCATCCACCTGCGTTAGCGTCTCACAAACGAAGGCCCCTTTCTTTCTTCCTCTATGCGTATCGCTCTTCTGCTTCTCTCCGCGCCGCTCGCCTCGAGAATAAAATTGCCTTGAGAGTGCTCGTCGCATCCGCCGCCCTATCATAGTCTGTGGATGCTTGTTTTACGGTCCCCAGAGATGGCGCTACGTAAGAGACTTTCGGTAGACACACCGGTCTGAATAATGCAGCACGAGCGTATAAGTGGAGTCAGGAACGAGCCAGCAGCCGATCCAAGTATTGCGTATCAAGTCGTATTATTGCCGGCTTGTATGGAGTATGGAACATAGTGCAAGTAGTAGTCTTCCGCGTGTGCTGCTTTTGCTGCTTTGCCTCTTTTACCTGCGTGCCGATGTACTCTAGTGTTTTGCTTCATGTATACTTAAGTACGGAGTAATATGCTTATTCGAAATAGAGAACAAGGTGCGGTCGAACAATTTCTTCCTCAGAATCACGCACCCCAACGTACGAAGGACGCACTCCAAACAAGTTGCAGCTGCATCATTCATGCATTTTTACCATACAGGACCCCGTACCAAGCAACGTGTGTGCGCCTCAGCCTGCGGGCACACAATGCGAACAGCGCCATCAGAGACTAACAGAGAGTACGTAACATACACTTTCTTTGCTCCATACACACGTACCACTCGTTATCTCTTTCATCCTTTGCGAGCTACTGTACGGAGTATGTATGTATGTATTTCTTCCAAGAAAGAAGGGCGGCGGGTTCGGATGCAATAAAGAGCAGGATACGACAAAGAGGGGCGTGTACGCTCAGCCAGGCAAGACGCCAGACAAGCTGTAACAGCCTAGTGCTGGGCTGCGTGGTTGGCTTGCTTTTTTTTTTTTTTCCCTTGCTGCAAAACAGGCGAGTATGCTGCACCGTGTGCCGATTTTGTTTTGATACATGGGCGCACCCAGAGCAGCTCATGCTCCCGTTTAGAGTAGGAACTGCGGCAAAAAGCAAGCTCGCTGGCTCGCTCTTCTCGGCAAAAGCCAGTAGGAAGAAGAGGAAGGGCGGAAAACAGGCAAGGTACGGCCTAGGCGAAAAAGCTCCCTCTGAGCTAATCCTTGTCTAGCTACCGCATTGCAGTGCTACGCCCTTCCACCCGTACGCAGATGCACAAAGTTCGTATAAGCTGCTCCGTGCTAAGGGGAAGAGGTGTGTCCAGAAAAAGAAAGGCTGCAATTTTATTATTATTCGCCGAGATTGGGGGCCGCGGCGGTTGGTTTATTTTTCTGCTTGGGTTTTTTTTTTCCTGTGTGATTATTTTCTCGACGCCATTATTTTGGTCTTATTTTTGGATGCGCATGCCTACCCGCCTTGCCCCTCCACTTTTTTGCTTGTGTGATTTCGAAAGAGCTCCAAATCACAAAATCACGTGCCTGTACAATAAACTTCGACGCGTCAAGCTCCAGACGCGATTTTCTTCCTGCACACCACGACTGTCGCCCTCTTTGGTGGTGATTTATCTGCGCACAGCATCAGCGACGCCGATGCAGCCTTGCGTATTATTTGTAGCAGTAGATCTATACACAAAAATCGAGCTGATCTTCTTGTGTGTGCTCATAGTGCTCGTAGTGCAGCCGTAGCACATCTGGCGCCTTCTGCTCTTGCTCTTGGCACCGGCCTGTTATGTGGCCAAGGCTGCTCCGTACTGGCTGAAGCAATTGCCCGCCCGTAGATGCCTCTGGGACTTTCTTGTGCCCGTATGTAGACCGCCTCCTTGGCGTGGGCTTGATCTGGCCTGCCCTCCCCGGGTACTGATTCGCCACCGTTGTTCCCATCAGGGCCGTGTCGTGCTAGCCTTGCTGCTGCGCGTGTTGGATGCAGCATAAAGATGCTTGCTGCTCTCTGTTCGCTGCCGATGTGATTTTTGCTGCTTTTCTTGTCCCTTCCTTCCCCTCTTCCTTTTCCCCCTTCATTCCGGGTCAAGCACGATGTCGCGCAGAGCGGGATCCTGCGCCCAGCTGACGCCGCTGCCGACGACGATCGCACTGGCCGTGCCCTTGATCAGCTTCCACCGCTGGCGGCTGGCCTTGACTTCGGCTTCGAGCCGCGCCAGCGACGCGGCAGCACCATCATCATCGTCGTCATCGCCGCCTGCCGCCGCGTCTTCTTCCTCCCTGTCTCTCTCTGCCGCGTCCGCCAGCTGCGCCCGCACCTGTGCCGCCAGCTGCGCGTTCCGCTGCTCGGCGCGCCGGGTCTCGGCCGCGACCTGCGCGCGCTCGTCGCGGACGGCGCGCCGCGCGGCCGCTTCGCGTGCCACCGCCTGGGACGCGGCGTCGCGCTGCTCCACAGCCGGCAGCAGGTCGCGCTCCACGGGCGACGCCTGCGTAGCGCGATGCACCGCCCGCAGCACCGGGTTGACCGTCAGCGTGCTGTCCACCACTTCGTTGCGCAGCACGTAGCCCGCGCGCGCCTCCAGCAGCCGCGTCTGCGCCGCCTCCAGGCTCTCCGCGGGCGCATCTGCAGAAAATCCCGTTAGCGTCTGCTTTACCGTAGAAACTCACGCCCATTGCATTTTCTTGCTACACGATCTACGCTGCCCTCTCCCGCATCTCTCTCTCTCTCTCTCTCTCTCTCTCTCTCTCTTGCTCACCTCCCGCGTAAGATTGCCGTGCCCTCAACAGCGCAATTTCAAGCTGCAGAGCTCGCAACCGGTCATAGAGCGCCAGAACGCGCTTCTCGTCCTCTGAGAGGATCAGTTCCGCCACCGCGTCCGGCGCGTCGGCCATGGGGACGTCTTGCTCCTCGGTGGTCATGATGGAAAATCAATCACGTAATACTGCATAAATTCGTAAAATTAAAAGAAAATAAAAAAGAAAACAAAAGACGAAGAAAACAATTCTTGATTATGCAGATGCCACCGCTTTATGGCGATACTCTGCTCTGCTCGGCCCTCTCCGCGCCAACAAAACGTACAGACAGGACACAACAGGCCGCGCAAGGTCAGCGTGTGGCTAGTGTTTTCTGGGCTTGTGGCGCCCGTTATTACTTGGAGTGGGTGCCTGGCGCTTGGGGCTTTTGGGGGGCTGCCTCGGTGAAGCCAATGACAGCCCGCTCTAGTCACGAGGGTGCCGTCACGCTAGCACCGTTAGTCAGTTGGGCGGAACCACCTGCAGCCTCTCTTTGCACTTTCTGTCTCTCACTAAATTGCGTATGCTTAGCAGCCATTGTGACATCTTTCGACCAAGCTCACAGGCATTCTTATCATCAGCCGCGGGCTGGCAGAGCTTCGAGGAAGAAATCTTGTCCTATACATATTTCCGGTTCCAGACGGACTTAGTCTGCCGCACATCTGCGTAGCCGCTGGACTTTGGCGAATGCGTTTCGCCTCTGCTGCCTACAGATATCTCTTCCCGAGGAGCTCTCTGTCGATCACTGTAACCTCGTCTCGTCCATCTCCAAGCCGCATCATCGTCCAAACCAGCCATCAACAGTTTGCTTAGAGTGATATCGTTTTTGCCGGCAAAATAGCTGGCTGCTCCTCATCGGATTCCCTCGGCTTCTTGCGGCCAGCCAAGCTCTCTGGTCATGTCTCGCGATGGCCAACGAGGTGTTGATAGCCCATACGGGCCAACGCCTTCGTGTGGACTTTGCACAGCTCACCTCGTAAGGAGCTTTTGTGGCGTCCTCTTCCCCTTTGCCCTTCTTCTGGACGCATGAGACACTGACTCTTCTTTCCTTCGGGCCAGACTCGATGATTTTCGAGCTATTGTTTCCCGACAGACCTCCATCCCGTCCGACTGCATAATTGCTCTCACACCACAGGGGAAACCCCTTCGGCCCGTCGCATTTCAGACAGAGGTAAATATTTGCCTTTCGGTTTTCTATTCCAACCGGATTGATGCATGTGGCAGCATCGAGCTAACTTGCCGGCTTCTCCTGGGTGCAGAAGGAACTCTACGTCTACGATGCTCGGACGACCCAAACAGACAGCGCCAGCTCAGCCGCTACGGCGAACCTCGAGATTCCCCTCCCCAAGCGGTTCACTATTTCCAACCCTCCAAACGACCTCCGCGACCAGCGGTCCCTATCAGCATGGCAAGACCTCTTCCAGGCGCGGCAAAAATGGTCCACAGCCGTGGCTGACGACTGCGCATCGAAGGCTGCTGCCGCCCAGGAGCGGTATTCTGAGATGGACGCCATGATGCGATGCCTCGATGCCGCCGTGGCCAACCTAGAGGCCGTAATCAAGGGCGTCGAGGTCAAGTACGCCGACATCAAGAAGTGGATCGGCAGCGCCCAGACAGACTACAGCGACCTCGTGGAACACTGGGACCAGTACCTGGATCTCGCGCGCAACATCTCGATATCACCTTCCATGCTTCAGTTCATGACCGGACAGGACGGCGGCCTGTCCAAGGGGAAGCTGACAGGGCAGCACAAGCAGCATGCGACGCTAGAAGATCTAGTCGATCTGGAGACCGCGAGGAAGGCCGGAAAGCTGGCCCCCGCTGCACTTCGCCGGTTTCATCAGAAGATTGCAAATCTGGAGCGGTCCGCTACCCAGCTCTTCCAGGACTGCGAGGATGTCTTGCGCGGCTTTGAGCGGACCGTCGACCGCTCTGCACTCTCCCACGAAGGCGAGTCTGCACAGCTGCTGCAGGACATCAAGGCCGTGGCGAACAAGATTGATACGGACTACAGAACCACATTAGAGTATTCCGACTCTACTCGGGACGTCTTGCAGGCGTCCAAGATTGCGGCAATGCACACGGAGCGCCTCCTGCCAAGCATCAAGAACCGTGCCGTAGAGATGGACGAGATGTTCCGCTACGCCACGCAGTCGCGCAACACCCTCGCCATCGAGACGGTCGACTTTATGCGCACAATCACGGAGCTGACCAGCCTCAGCAGCGACATCAAGACCCAGATTGTCTCGGTCAGCGACGAGGAAGACATGGCGCACTTCGACTACCTGCGGCTGGTGCAGCAGATCCCGTTCGTGTATGCGTCCTTTGTGAGCGAGGCCATCAAGCGCCGCGAGTGGCTGGACAAGGTGAAGACGGACTCGTCGACGCTGGCCAACGAGATGGCCCTCTTCCGCGACGAGGAGCTGAAGCGCCGGAAAAAGTGGCAGAAGTCGGTCGGCAACCTTGCGTACGGGCCCCCGTCGACGTCGGCGGAGAACCAGGTGGCTGGCCTAGAGGTCAACCTCCTGGGCGAGGAGGCCGACTGGCCGCACGTCACGCGGAAAGACCTGCAGGACTTTTACGATGTGCTGCAGCGCCAGAAGGGCGACCGGGCACTGATCGAAGACATTGGCAAGATGATCACCGAGCTGCACGTGCCCACCAAGCAGCAGTCCAAGCGCATCAAGGCCTTCAAGAACGGCAGCGTGCACGAGGCGGCGCTGGGCCGCAGCGGCCTGCTGATCCGCGGCGACGACGACGTCCTGCGCAGCCTGCAGGACGACAAGACCAAGCTCGAGAACAAGCTCAAGACGGCGGAGAGCCGGGTGCGCCGACTAGAGGATCTGCTGCACCGCCAGAGCCAGGCGTCGAGGGCCAGCCTCGGCGGCGTGTTCCAGTCCGTGCCGAGCCAGCAGTACACGGAAAAGACCGAGTCTACCACTGGCTCCGTAAAGCCAGGCACACCCCGGATCGGAAGCGACCGGCGCACGTCGCTCGAAGGCGGTGCCGGTGCAGCCTTAGCCGCGGCGAACGAGCTGCGGATGGTGCAGCGCATCCAGCAGCTGGAGGCGGACCTGGCGGCGGAGAAGGAGCGGGCAGCCGCATTTGAGAAGGATCTGCAGGCACGCACAGCGGAGAAGGCAGACGTGCAAGGGCGGATGGACGAGGCCAACTCGACTAAGAAGGACCTGCTAGAGAACCTGGAGGCGCTGAAGAAGGAGTTCACGGACGAGCGCAAGTCACTGGAGAGCGAGATCCGGCGGCTGCAGGCGCGGCTCGAGGACACGGAGGACGAGATGGAGCACTTTGGCGAGACGCGAGAGACGGAGAAGGCGTCGTACGACGAGAAGCTGCAGGCGCTGCAGGGCGAGCTGGAGCGTGTGACCAAAACACACCGCGACGACGCGCTTAAGAACCAGGGCCAGGTGGACTTTCTGCGCAAGGAGACGCGGCTGCAGCGCGAGCAGAATGAGTCGCTGGAGAAGCAGCTGCAGGCGGCGCAGGAGGCGGCGCAGGCGGCGGCGCGGCAAGCGCAGGATGCCAAGGACGCCGAGGACCTGCACGCCAAGGGCCTGCGCGACCTGCATGAGCAGCTGGCGTCGGGCGAGACCAACGGCAGCGGCGACGCGGCGGCCCCGCCGCCGACGGACATGACGGACCTGTTCGAGGCCGTGTCCAACAAGCTGGCGGACACGCTGTCGCGCCTGCAGACGACGGCGGGCGACATGGTGCTAGTGCGGGCGGACCTAGAGCGGGCCGAGGCGGCCAACAAGGGCCTGCGGGACGAGGTGGCCGCCGCCAAGGAGGCGCTGGCTGGTGAGGAGCTGGCGGCGCGGCGCCTGCGGGAGAAGCAAACGGAGGACAAGGCGCGGGCGGGCACGCTGGAGGCGGAGCTGGCCGAGTGCCGGGCGGAGCTCAACGAGCTGCGGGCCAAGATCACCGACGGCGAGACGGGCTCGGAGACGCTGCGCAAGCGGCTCGAAGAGGAGGAGCAGAAGGTGGTGGGCCTGGCCGAGGAGGTGTCGGCCAAGCAGTCGCACCTGGGCAGCGTCGAGGAGGAGCTGCGCCTGTTCCAGGAGCAGCACCAGGCGGCGCAGGCGGCGCTAGTCAGCCTGACGGCCCGCTTCGACGCGCGCACGCTGCGCACCAAGGACCTCTCGCAGCGGTTGTACACGCAAAACGACCGCCTCTGCCGCCTCCTAGAGCGGCTAGGCTTCTCGGTGAGCCGCGACGGCGACGCCATGGTGATCCAAAAGGTGCCGCGTGCCGAGCGGTCGGCCCTGCTGCTCGGAGGAAGCGTCGGCGAAGGGCCCTCGTCCCTCCTGCGGCGCTCGTCCGCCGCGCTGGTTCCGGCCCGCGCTGGAGAATCATCATCGGCAGCAGCGGCGGCGGCGGCGGCTGCAGCGGCTGCGGCCTCGGCGAGCGACAACAGCAACGGCAGCGGCAGCAACAACAACAGCAACAACAGCAACAACACAAACAACACCGCCGACGTGGAACTTCTGTACTGGATGAACAGCGCGGACGCCGAGACGGAGGCGGCCAAGTTCGCAGAGTACATGGCGGCGGTGGGCAGCTTCGACATCGACGCCGTGTCGGAGACGGTGTACCGGCGGGTCAAGGAGGTCGAGCACATTGCGCGCAAGCTGCAGCGCGATGTGCGGGGCTACCGCGACAAAGCGCACGCGCTGCAGAAGGAGGCGCACGACAAGATCGCGTTCAAGCACTTCAAGGAGGGCGACCTGGCGCTGTTCCTGCCGACGCGCAACCAGACCAACGGGGCGTGGGCGGCGTTCAACATTGGCTTCCCGCACTATTTCCTGCGCGAGCAGGAGGCGCACCGGCTGCAGAACCGCGAATGGCTGGTGGCGCGCATCACGCGCGTGCAGGAGAAGGTGGTCGACCTGTCCAAGAGCCTGCAGCAGCAGCAGCACAATGCGCACGCGCAGCACCAGCACCGGCGCCAGCAGTCCGAGGAGACGGAGTCGCTCAGCACCGAGGACAACGACAACCCGTTCGACCTGTCGGACGGCCTGAGGTGGTACCTGATCGACGCGCAAGAGGACAAGGCCGGGGCGCCGGCGACGCCGGGGCTGGGCAAGAGCACGGTGGCGACCAACACGGTGGAGGCGGTGGCGGACATCCACACCCATACGCGCACGGCGTCCGGCCGCGGCCTGGGCCTGGGCCTGGTGGGCGGCGGACGGCCCACGGGCATCGACGGCGTCAGCCGCACGCTCTCCCGCAGCCTCGAGAGCCGCCGGTCCAGTACGAGCTCCCGCAAGGCTGCCCCGCTCGCCCACCACGGGCCCATGGCCGTCGCCGCCGCCCTGCGCGGCACCGCCGTCACCAACAGCGAGACCAACAGCCTGCGCGCCGTCGCCGCCGACTCGTCGCCCGAGCAGGCTGCCAGCCCGCCAACCGCCGCCGCCACTGCCACCGCGGTACAGCCGAGCAGCAGCAGTAATGCGGCATCCGCTCCGCCCACGGCGGCTGAAGCAACCCCGCGCAAGCAAAAGAGCAGCGCCGGCAAGTCGGCGGATGACGCGCCAGAATCCTCCGAGGTACGGGCTTCTTCTTCTACTACTACTGCTACTGCTGCTGCGTCTCCTGCCAAAGCTCTCCCTGACCCCCAAAATACGACATCTATTGTCGACTCTTTGCTCGGGCCCTAACAGCCTTAATTTTTCTAGCGAGCCGTGTCCAAGCTGCAGCGCGAGCAGAGCGCAGCGTCCGTAGACAGCCCGTCGAAGCGCAGCGTGGTGTGGGACTCGCTGTGGTCCATGGACTACACGTACGAGAGCGGGAAAAAAGGAAAATAGAATCAGATACAGTATATTCAATGGTTTTGTGTCTATCCATTGGACCTCGTTGGTGTAGGATGTCTTTGCCGGTAAGGTGTATTTGGGGTATTTTGTGTATTTCTGCCCTTTTCTTTCTACATGATCATGGCATTGCGAGGGAGCAGCAATGGGTCCTTTTTGTATATATCCTTACGTTTTTGTTTTAATAGAACCGGGGCAAATTGAACAGGAGAAGCAGATCCGCTCTGTCTCCCCTTTTTTTTTTTAGTGACGAGGAATGTTGTTTTCTTTTTTCTATATTACAAGTAGTCTCTAGAGATGCCCATGCACCGTACAGCTCTGCCATTTTTGTTCCCTGCTCTGCCGAAGCAAGAGGCCGTCAAAGATCGGCATTCTCTACTCCTGCGCGAGAACCTCGACGATCTTAGTCACCGGCTCCGTGTTGCCGCTGCCGCCGCGCACGGTGATCTCGACCTCCCAGCGGCCCAGCGCCTTGACGCGGTCGGCGGTGACGTGGTCGGCTTCGTCCGCGATCGCCTGCGGCACGACAAAGCGCACGTCGCGCGGCTCGATACGCACTAGCAGGGCGTCCTCGTCGAGGCTGGCCTGCAGGGCAATGCGCACGGCGGCGGCAACGTCTTCGACGGAGACGGAGCCGAAGATGGCGGCGTCGGCGTCAGCGGCCGGAGAAGAAGGAGAGGAGGTGGAGGAGGAAGAGGAGGAAGATGCTGGCGAGGAGATTGGCTTGCGGTGGAACACAAGCGTCGGCGGGAGGAGCGTCTCGAGGAGCGTGGCGGCATGGGCAGCCTAGAGAGGAAAAAGAGGTCAGTCAGGGAGGGCTGCGCGGCGGCGCACATAAAAGAGAGGGCACAACTCACGTCGATCGTCTGCAGCTGGATCGACGGGCGCAGCGGCCCGTCGTCAGTCTGCTGCTCGTCGGCGGCGCTGCTGCCGCTGAGGCCGAACCACGGGTCGCGCTCGGCCACGGCGTCTTCGGGTGACAGACCCAGGGCGGCGAAGCGCGCGGTGGTCATATACTCGGCCATGCGGCGCGGGTACCAGAGGTTTCGCATGCGGCCGCGGTCGATGCGGATTATGGTGTCTGTAGAGCGGGGAAGCACAAGGTTTCTCGTCAGCATTTTGCGTCTCGTTGCATCATACTCTATGTAGCTAGCCCTGGTTTTATCTGAGGTGGTGGGAGGAGTGGAGGGTGGAGAAGAATGTACCTCTCCGGCCGAACTGGGGAATGTCCTCAAGCAGCCGGACTAGCACGCCGTTGTCATGGCGAATGCCCTGCTTCCTTCCGCGGATCTGGATGGCAAACGGGCTGGCCGCCGCCGCCGCAGTTGGTCTGCCGGCGCTGGCGGCCAGGGACCACCGTGCCATACAGCCTAGGCATGCCGAAGACGTCGCCGCCGCCGCCAGGGGTTTTCGTGCTGCTGAGAAGGCGGACGCCATTTTTGTAGTGTGTTGTTTTGGGACACGGGCTTCGTTGTCCTCGGTCGACAAGAGCTCGCGTGGGCTGTTTCGTTGGAAATGTCTTAAGCTCTGTAGTCGTATGAAGCTTTTTTTCTTTTTGGTGGTCTGCAGGTGACCCATATAAAACATAAATTGGCCAATCAGACCGCAGGGTTTTATGACAGTAGAACATCGATGCAGCTCTGTATTCCTATGAAGAGAGACTCTTCTCCTGATTTTGGCCTTTGCTCTTTGTTTAATTGCTTGGTTATATTTTATTCTGAATCTATTACATGTGAAGATTCTAAAGATTTATTTTTGTACATTTTAATTTGGTGTGGGTGTTGCTGTGAAATTCTGCGCGTTTTAACTCTTATTCAGAAATCTAAAGACAATATATATAACAAAGTAAAGCAGAGAGCTGGAGCAGGACTCGAGAATCACACGAAAGAGATTATTGTCTCTAAACCAGTGCATTAAACTATGAAATCTATCTTTATTTGGTTCATTAAATATTAGACATTAAATCCAAGTCCCAGACAGCATAAGAAGACTGTCCTATATCGTCTCTAGGTGAAGCCCAATCCACTGCTACGGTTTCTGTTACCGCATAGCATCGTTTATCGTCACATCTTTGCGTTCTGCGCTACTATACATCACGCTACTATTTCTATTTACGAACCGCCTGCTCACTGAGAAGAGAGCCGGTTGGGCACGGCAAAGCGGCCGGTCTCGCCGTAGCGCGCGAGGCAGGCGTGCAGGTCCTGGGCGAAGAGGTCACCAAAGGCGTCGTCGACGACGCCGTGGTGCCAGGCGACGACAAAGGACAGCTCGGCGCCGCGGACGCCGCCGACGTTGATGTTGACGAGGGCGTCCTTGCCCATGCTGGACTGGGTGTAGAAGTTGCGGGTGAGGCGCCAGGCGGCGGCGTCTGCGGCGTCTGGCGAGGCCTGGCCTGCGGGGGGGACGGAGCCCGTGTTGGAGACGATCCAGGAGGCCTCGCGAACGCGGCCCTCCTGCTGGGTCCACCACTTCTGCCAGTCGCCGACCCAGCCCATGAGGCCGAGGATGTTGTCCTCGGTGATGTGGGGGAGGCGGGCCTTGAGGCCGGCGCCGACGGCGGCGGCGGCGCGCCACACGGCCTCCTCGCCGTCGCTGTCGTTGCCGTCGCTGCTGTCTGAGACGCGCGCGGCGGCGACCACGTCCGGCGCGAACATGTAGTCGTAGCCGCTGACGAGGTTGGCCATGCTGCGGTCGAGCTCGGCGCGGGTCCAGCCGGCGGGCTCGGGCTTGGTGTAGGGCCGCATGGCGATGGGCATGACGCAGGAAAAGGTGGCGGCGACGTCGGGGGGGAAGCGGCGGGCGAACAGCACGCACACGAGGCCGTGGACGAGGGCGGTCAGGGTGGCGCCGCGGGCGCGGCAGGCGGCCAGCAGGGCGGCGGCGGCGGGGGCCGACAGGTGAAAGGCGCGCAGGTGGCCGCGCAGCTTGGGCTCGAGCGAGACGCGCGGGCCCGTGTAGGCGACGGCGGCGGGGGCGCGCTGCAGCCAGCGCGGGCCCAGCTCGGCCCACAGCTTGTGCGCAAAAAAGGACCACGAGTGCGTAAAAGGCACGATCTGCTCCTGGGGCGGGGCCAGGCGCGGCAGCGGCAGCGCGTCGAAGCGGAGCACGCCGTCGTCACCGTCATCGCTTGCTTTCTCCTCCTCCTCGCCCTCCTGCGCGTTTAGCGTCTCCACTAGGTGCGCGTGGAACGCGAGCCCGCTCTTGCCGTCGCCCAGCGCGTGGTGCACAGCAAACGCCAGGTCCGCCCACCCGCCCGCCGCCGCCGCCGCCGGCCCCCCGTACACCTGTAGCCGCCACGGCGGCCGCGCCGCAATGTCGCCCTGCCAGGGGCGTGCGTTCTCGCGCTCTAGCGCGCGCATCAGCGCGGCGTCGTGGGCGGCGCTGCCCCCCTCTCCCTCTTCTTCTTCTTCCGTCGCGAATGCTACCAGCTCCACGTGGTCGCGCACCGCCAGCGACGGAACCGCCACGAACACCGGCTGCTTCGTCGCCTCGTCCGCGATGCCCGCGCGCAGCGCCGGCAGCTTGTCGCGCACGACCGCCGCTACTGCCCGCTCGACGCGGGCCCGCAGCCGCGCCTCATCGCGCGCCACCGCCGCCGGCAGCGCGTACCGGCACACGGTGATGACGTTCTCGTACAGGCCAAGCACGTGGCGCGACGTCGAGTACTGCTCGCTGCTCGAGGAGAGGAGAGGAGAAGAGTGTCAGACAGCTCCAGGTCTATCCGCACATGGCACTTCAGGTCAGAGAGAGAGAGCACTTACTACCCACCCAGAGGGCGAATGACGGTCTGCGGAGAAGGTGCCGCCATTGTTATAGCCACCAATGGAAATATATAGGGGGGGTGGAAGGTGGAGGGGAGCGTGAGATTTGGAGACAGCGGGAAGGATGATCGACAGCACTCGTAGTGGCAATTTTTTGGGATGCAGTCTTAATTGGGCGCCAAATTGACTATGTCTACAGCGAAAACTTCTCTAGATCTTTTATTCTCCTTTTTCTCCTTTTTCTGTCTTTTCTCCGCGGTCCTTTTTCCCTTTCTCTCGCGTGCCGAGGCGGACCTGTCGGCTCAGTGTCTACGTAAGATGGTAAGATGGAGACACTTTTTACCGAATATGAGTAAACACAGTTGCACATAGTAAAGAGTTCCAATATGGCCAGACCCCAGGCCCCCTATATACGACTCCAATGCACTGTCTATGATGCACTGTATTCCGTACGCAGACCCGCCAATATATACTCCGTACTCCGAAGGCTATAACTACAGAGTCGACAACGCCATATGCTTATTTCGCTTATACATAAGTACACCGCCCTATGTCGCGACAGACCGCTATTACACATACGGAGCAATAATACTACGCCCACTGTAGACGCAGCTAGCTACTTGGATCATCGTGCATGAAAGAGACCGCCAGACAAAAAGCAGCGAGTCGTATTTCCCACTACCCACTGTGCCACTACCACTACCCACTACAGGAGAAAAGCGAGCGGGTCTGTCACGTGCATATGCGAGTGTTTGTGAGTCCACCACCGCGCGTTGTCTTTTCCTGCACTGTTCGCAGCTGTCCGCAGCTTCCTACGGGATCCACGATATTCTGAGCCAGTCGGTTTTTTCGCTTACTCTGTGCATATGTGTTTCATGTTTTTCTCCAAGCCCTATCAAGCTCCCAAGCCGACTCTGCCAGATTGCCAGATGGACGGGCGAGCCTGAAGCCCGATGCTGCAACAAAGAACAGACTGTCAGATCCCAATTCCACGGGGCAATGCATTAGCGGCCCGAGCTCAAGCAGCTCAGCAGGTGGATCTGCTGCGCATCCGCCAATTCGGCCAGGTCGCCCAACCTGACCAAGTCGTAAACAAAAGTCTACGGAGTGCGACTATGTACTTCTATGTACCAAGGAGCGAGTCCACGAGAGGACTCCTCTCTCTCCCAAGGGGTCCCACTAACAGTCGGCCGTTTGTCGTTGCTCTAGTGGGTCTTTCTGGTGGTCGCTTTTCCCGGTGAAGTTTGGTGGCTCGCAGGCATTGGCAGGTGTGGTAGCGGTGTACTTGTACTTGTACAAGTAGGCATTGTGTAGGGCCAGGTAGTATCTGGCAGCATGTGGCATTGCTCGTAGGTGCGTTGTATGTAGCAGCACTTGCAGACACGCGCAGCAGCCATACTGCAGCCATACTAGGAGGGAGTAATTCTACTTGCGTGCAGCAATGGGCAGAACAGGAGTACTCCAAGGCGGTAGTGGTGGTGCTTGTTTGTAGTATAGAGTACGACCATCAACTTGTAGACGGTACCCGTAGGCGGTGGGTGGCAGATTGTAGATGGTCCGTGCGCCCTCGTGTCGCTGAACCGGTTGTCGCGAACCTGGAGAGGAAAGAGGAGATAATAGAGAGAGGCGTTCCTTCCCCTTCAGTGAGCTATTCCCAATACTGCTGATAATAATAATATTATTGTTCTACGTGGTATAAGCATACGCGCATACGAATACATACGAATACGCTTAAGATCCTGGACGAGAGAAAGAAGGAAAGAACAATAAAACAAAATATCGAAATCTGTCAACACAGAGAGACACGATCTTCACTTCACTTCACTTCACTTCACTTCGCTTCACTTCAAGGATCCCAACTCGTCGCGATACTCTCTCTCACCGTCGCTTTCACCGTCTCTCCTTCCGTTTCCTTGTCTCTTTTGTTTTGGTTTCCCTTCTTCCCCTGCTCTTTTTAGTTGCTGCTACATACTTACGGGCGATCATCTTCATCCCCCCCTATTCGTCTTGTCCTCTTGTTTCCTCGTTCCCCTTTTCTCACTCTCTGTCGTTCTCTTTTGTTTCTCTCTCTCTCGCGTCTTCAGTTGCCCCCCCTATTTTACCTTTTTTCTCTCCCTCTCTCTTCTCGTCTCTTTCCTTTGTTCGACCGACCTCGACAATGCTTTCTCTACCCCTATAAGATCCGCCTATCCGTGACCCTCGGTGTCTGCGGCAAAAAATTACGATAGAGGAAAGTATAGAGGAGCCACTGCGGAACGCAGCACATTAGGGCTGGTCGTGTCCCAGGGACAGCAGTCGTGTCTGTCGCAAAACTACATTCACCAAAAATATGGACAGTTCGCTGTCCGCCAACAGCAACAGGGGCCCGTCGCCGGCACCCCCTAGTCGGCTGCCCACCAAGAAGAATAGCTATCACTCTCTCCGCGAGGCCAAGGAGAACATCGACCAGCGCTCCCCCATTCCGCCTTCGCCCTCTCCGAGCGCCATCTCCGATACGTCGACCAACGGCACCGACGCCGGCGGCCACAACGGCTACGGTTATGGCTACATGAGCGGCTCTCGCCGCTCCAGCTCCAGCTCGCAATCCAGCCGGGCTGGTCAGAATACGCGTATCCCGCGCCCCACCTCCGCAACTGCTGCTGCCGCTGCGCTGCCCACCCCACGCCGGGGGCTCTCCATCAAAGACGCTTATAAGATGGCCGAGGAGGAAGAGCTGGCTGCCGCAGCCCAAGGCTCACCAAGCCCCGCCCCGCGGCCCTGGCGCGCTGGTCCTGGCGCTGGCGCCGGCACCCGCGGCGGGGCAGGCGCGGCGGCGGGACGAGGCACGCCCACACCAGCACTGGCAGCGACGAGCGGTGCCAACGGCACCAGCGGCGCCCCGCTCAGCGCCAGTGAGAGCCGCATGCAGAGGATCCTCGCCCAGTCACCCCTAGACGCCGGCGGCCGCCGCACCGCGCGCCGCGTCGCTGAGCCACTGTTTCCACAGCCCAAGCAGGTCTCGTCGCACCAGCGGCGACGGAGCGAGGATATCACCCGCAGCAGCCTGATCGGCGGCGGCCCTGGCAGCACCACGCCGGCGGGCGCCCGCCCTGTGCGCAACAGTGGCGCCAACAACGCCGACGCTCTGCGGCGCATCCAGTACGAAGAGGACCAGGCCCGCATGCAGGTCACCAGGAGCGAGCGGACCGGCGGCCTGTTCTCGCCTAAGGCGCGCGTCAGCCCCAAGATCGCCGTCGCCGGCCGCGAGCTGCACCGCCGCGCTAGCAACAGCAGCCTCAGCGAGCGGAGCAGAGTTCCCGTCTCGGCTGCCAACGCTGCGTCCACCACCCCGCCCACCCCGGCGTCCAAGAGGATGTCCATGCCTGCCTCCTCCACCCTGCAAGGCAAGTCTGCCAGCTTCCTCCGGCGCATGGTGTCGGGCACCGACAAAGGTGCCGCCAAGGCCCAGCAGGCTGCCGCGAACGGCAGCGCGTCAGCTGCCGATCCTTCGGACGCCCGTCCCAAGATCGTTCCACCACAGCTCCTGGAGGCGACGACGAGCCCCATCAGCCCCGTCAGCCCCGTCAGCCCCATCAACCCGTCTCCGACCAAGAGCTTCGCCTGGGATACCGACGCCGACTTTACCGCCAACGACCTGATGGTGTCCGACAGCCCTCCCGTCAAGAGCACGGAGGAGGCACCGCTCGGCGTCAGCAGCACCGCAGGCGAGAAGGACCAGGACCAGCAGGCTGCGCCGCAGGCGCGGCCGCGGAACTCTAAGCTCGACGAGATTCTCCAGCTCGAGATCGACGCTGCCGTGCGGTTTCCAGACGAGACCGACGCAGCAACCGACGCGGTGGCCGACGCGGCCATCGACGCCGCAGTCGACGAGGTAGTGAACGCGGCAGTGAACGCGGCAATCGACCCGGTTGCCGTCGCCGTCACTGATGCTGATGCCGACGTGCCAGACGAGAATGAGCTCTTCCCCAAAGTGCCCGCTGTTATCGAAGTTCCCGAGGAAGAGCCTCCCCGCGCCCAGCACCGCGGCGGTCTGCCTCCTGAGCGCACCAACAAGACGCTCGAGGAGATCCAGGCGCGCGAAAAAGAGGGCCTCTCCAAGAGAGCCATCTCGGCCGCCAAGCTGGAAGAGATCCGGCAGCGCAACGCCGAGTTTCGTCCGCCCCCAGTCCCTATCCGCCACAGGGCAAGTCGCGAGCAGCTGCCGTCGGATCTGCCTGGCGGCGGGGAAGACGGCAAGAAGGACGGCGACGCGGCGCCAGCGCAGACGCATGAGCGGGCCGCTCTCGAGGAGGAGGGCGAGCGTATTCCGAACACCCCCGTCACCATCTTCCGCACATTGTCACGACGGCCGTCTGGTCTCTTGCAAGCCGACGGCAGCGACGCGGACAGCGATGCCGCAAAGAACGGCGCCGACGCCCCAGTCCCGCAGCGCAAGGGGTCGAGCACACACTCTAGGACGGAATCGCAGGATCTCCTGCGCAAGCTCGCCCGCGTCACCACGTCTATCGCAGCAGTTGAGCGAAAGGAGAGACCAGCCGTTGTTCCAGGCAAGCTGAGCGGCAAGTCAAGCGGCGAGAGCCTCCGCGCAGAAGACGCAGGAGGAAGCGGCAACGGCGCGGTAGATAAGAATCTGCGGCTGCCTAAGTCCAGAGACTCCGACACCCTGCGGCCCACCGTCGGCTTTGCCACTCTGCGGCGCATGTCGTCGACCGAGTCGGCGTCGACGAAGCGCTCGAGCGTCGCCCAGTCCGACGGCGACCCGACCGACCGCATCGAGGCCGAGGCGAAGCTGTTCGCGCCAACAGAGAACCACTCCGAGCGGGGCTCTATTCGCGCCCCGTCGCCCGAGTTCGATCCTGAAGACGCCGCGGCCTCGGATGCCAAGAGCGGCGGCGGGGTGACAAACGACGTCACCCCAAAACCCAACAAAATCAGCACCAACCCGCTCATGCAGCCGACGCCGCGCGTGACGGGCGCCTACGTCGAGACGCCGGTGACAGTCAAGACAGAGAAGGTGCAAGAAGCAGCGGCACCAGACCCAGCAGAAGGTGCAACACAGCGGCTAGTGGTTCCTTCCATCATGTCGCTGCTGCGCGGATCCGCCGCTGCCCCCCCTGCTGCGGATGCTGCAGATGCTGCGGATGCCGCCGAGCTGCCTGACAACAAGAGCTGCACGACAGAGAGCAGCACCTGCGAGACCGTCACGAAGGAATCTGAAGCCCGCCAGCGGCGGCAGTCCGGCACGAGCCAGCAGCGGTCGTGGTCGCGGTCGCAGTCGCGGTCGCAATCTCGGTCGCAGTCGCAGTCGCAGCCGCAGTCTCGGTCGCAGTCGCAATCGCAGTCTCGGTCTCGGTCCGCATCGCGGCCGCGTGCGCCCCTGATCAACTCGGCCAAACCCACAAGCGCGCGCGACGACCTGCTGGCCCTCCAGCGCGCCCAGCACATCGACGACTCGACGGTCGACGACTTTGACCAGATCTTGGCCACCGCGTCCGCCACTGCCCTCCCGCATGTGGAGACCGACGACAATGGCAACGATGACGACGAGAACCTGCGCCTGCTGAAGGAGGCGCTGAAAGACACTGCGGGCCAGGAGGCCGAGGCCATCGACCCGGACCGGCTGAAGCGCATGAGCCAGTCCATCAAGACGTACATAGCCGACATCCAGACCGCCAAGAAGGGCATTGAGCGCCTCGAGGACCAGGTGTCGCACACGGGGCCGCTGAGAGCTGCCGCCATCCAGACAGAAGTCACCGAAGATAAGGTGGAGGAGGAGACTGTAGTCGAGAAGAAGCAAGACGTGACGAAGAGAGTGAAGAAGGAGGAGGAAGAAGACGAGCAGCCGCTCAGATCTGTCGTGCAGGAGAAGCAAAAGAGCAGACAGCCTGCCGCCGATGCGTCAACGACTGCTCTAGAGAAGAAAGCCGGCGCCTCGCGCCGCGTGGCGGTTGCCGAGAAAGCGGCAGCGACGACAAAGACGGAGCCCGACTCCTACGCGCAGGCTCCCTCGTCTGGCAGCAAGAAGCCGCTGACGCTGCTGGGCGTCCTCGTCCTGCTGGTGTCCGTGTGGCTGGCGATTGAGGGTGCCGCCTGTGCGCTCTACTGCCGCCCAGTCTCCTGCCAGCACGGCGGGGCCGACTGCCGCTGGTCGCCCGACGATCCGTCTTTTGGCGCCGCGCTCCCCGTCAAGCTGGATCAGTGGCTCACCGGCGGCCAGGGCCGGGCTCTGGCTGCCTGGGCCGGCGACGAGCTCGGCGACCTGGTCGCCGACGCCTGGGACGCAGCTACCGGCACCGACATCCGCCGCGTCGACCCCACCTACTTCTCCTTTGACGAGAAGCGCCGCCACCGCCGTCGCCTGCTCAAGCACGGCTTCATCCTGCCCTGGTCGCCGCCGCCCGAGGCGCGGCCCAAGATGGAGGCCTGGCGGCTCGCGCGCGAGGCCCGCGACCGCGAGCGGCGCCTGCGCGAGGAGATGGGCTACGACGACGGCGACGACGTGTCGGTCCCGCTGGGCAGCGAGAGCATGGCGGCCGACGAGCAGATCGGCGGGTGGTGGCAGTAATAATTCATGTATCTGGGAGGAAGAGAGAAAAGTTTTGGAGGAGTCCTGTCTTCTTTTCGTCATCAGAAACGAAAAAAATGGTCCACCCACATCTGAGTAACGAGCCTCACGATTCTATCAAAATTAATAAAAGTAGTTAAAGCATTGAATTGAATATTCAAGAAACAGAAACGTCCTTGCACGCTGTGACACTTTATTCTATTGTGAACGCTAAACATAATATACACCGAATCGTCCGCACATTCTCCAAGAGCGAGTTCTGGGGCCTATCCTTTCTCTCGCTCGTCCCCAGCTGGCGGCGCCTCCTGAAGGTTTGCCAGGTACGGTGCATGGTCGGCTGGCGCGGCCGCAGTGGCCAGCGCGCGCCAGTTGGCCGCGACGTACGCCCGCACGCTGTCGGGGGTCCACGCGGCGGCGGCGTCGGCGGCAGCCTCGCCTGCGGCCTGGTCGCCCACCGCGGCCATGGACAGCCCCAGCTCCTGCAGCACCGCTGCATACACCGCGCCGCGGCACCGGCCGGGCAGCCCCTCTATGGGGGGCACCGCCGTCTTGGCGGCCGCGCGCACGGCGAGAGCGTGCCGCTCGCGCAGAAAGTCGCTGAGCGCGCGCTCGTAGCGGGCCGCGGAGCCGGGGAAGCGCGCAAAGGCGGCGTCGCGCACCATGTCGCGGGTGACGGCTGGCGCTGGCGCTGGCGTCGGCTGCTTCTCCGACTGCGCCTGCTCCTGCGCAAGCGCGCGGCGGCGCGCGGCTGGCACGTGCTCGGTGGCCCACTGCCGGAACAGCGGCCGGCTCTGCAGGCGGCGGCGGTCGTTGGACTTGAGCGCCGCCAGGTCGACCGGCAGCAGCGGCAGGCTCTCGCCGTCGCCGCGGCCGCCACCATTGTCATCGCTGCTGCTGGCAGGGGGAGCGGGCGGCAGTCTGTACAGGGGGCAGCTGGAGGCGTACGCGAACAGGGCGTCCGCGGACGCAAATGGCGCCTCCCAGACGCGCGTCTCGGAGCCGGTCTCGTCCCCCGCGTCCTTCTCGCCCGCGTCCTCACCGTCCGCGCCATCCGCATCGTGCAAGAGGCGCAGCCCCAGAAAGAGCAGCACGTCGGCCGGCTCGTCGGTCAGAAACACCTTGGCGCGGCGGCGGTTGACGTGCTCGATCTCGGGCACGCGCAGCCACAGCGCGCGCTCGTCCACCGTCAGGCCCAGCGGCCGCAGCGCCGCCGTGCCCAAGATGTTCCACAGGTCGCCGTGCGCGTGCTGGAACAGCCGCCAGTGGAACTCCGCCAGCGTCCCGCTGACGGCCAGGTCGACCTGCACGTACGCGGCGGCGCGGGAGCCCGTCGAAGCTTCTGCTGCAGCTTCTTCTTCTGCTGCCGCCTCCGGGGGCGGCGCGTGGCAGTCGGGCCACGGCAGCGCCATCGAGACCTTGCCCTCGCGGACCGCGAACTGGGCCCGCACGGCGCCGAGGCGCGCCGTGGCCTGCCGCAGCAGCTGCTCCATTGCCGCCGCATCGTCTTTCTTCACGGCTAACTCTCCTTGCGGGAGAGCCGCGATGACGTCCACGTCGCCAAAGTCGGCCTTGCCAGGGCCCTCGATGGGGGTGGCCACTGCGACGAAGAGCGTCTGCAGCACGGCGTGGCAGCGGGCGCGCATGCAGCGGTAGACGGCCGGCGGCATGCGCGGCGTGTAGAGGGCGTCGGGCCCGGACGCAAAGGCAGAGCCGCCCATGCTGTCAACAGGATAGAGATTGGCTCTATATACGTAGGACCGTAGAGTATCGGCTGGTATTGGATAAAACTTGGCAATAATCGATAGCTGTTTGCAATGTCACGAGTCTAGTCACCAGCGTCACAGCTGTCTGTAGCGCACCAAGCCATGATGTGATTAAGTTGCAAGCATTAGATAAAGAGGAAACGCTGTTGTAGAATGAGAAATTGCGGCTGACGAGTGTGGAAATGAATTGAGGACGTTGATTATCAGGTGTGTGTCGTCTCTCAGCCTTACTTATAGGCTGGACAAATAAGAAACTGAGTCATACGCCATGGAGCAAGACACACAGCCTCACGAGGCCTGAGGAAGAACTAGCTTTGATCATGCGCCAAATCATGAATAAATTCCCGACAATGGTTAGTTTTGGAAACCGCGAAAATTTCAGGTGATAAATTCTTTACTGGGTTTCAATCAATAATGTGTTGGATTAAATATGGATAAGTGTATGCACTCTTGGACAACCTCTTTCGGATGGCAAGACAATAAATATCTCGTAAAGATCAGAAACGAAACTCCCCATTCGCTTTAATTAAAAAATGGTATCAAATCTATAAATGCTTTGGTTTGGTTGGCTTTCTGTGGTCCGCCGTGGCTATCACAAGCACGCTCACCCCAGAAAGCCGTGAAATAATGATCTAATCACCTTTTCCGCATCCACGCCTCCGTCATCCCTAGTTTGAGGCGTACGGGATGCCGTTCGTCATCCACTGGTATTGGTCGTACAGGCCGGTCGAGTAGCTGGCGTAGCTCTTTTTGATGAGGTCGTGCATGAAGTTGGCGGCGTCGCGCTCCGTCTTCTCCAGCACGAAGCGCTCGCGGAAGTGGTGCACCGTCTCGGGCTTGAAGCACGGCAGGCCGCTGTCCATCATCAGCAGCACTAGCTGGGATAGCTTCTCCGCGTAGGGGCGCGAGGCCAAGAAGGCCTTGATGCACAGCTCCTCGAACCAGCGGAAGGCCTGGTGGTCGGTGCTGCCGCCCATGACGGCGAGCATCTCCGAGGTCAGCTTGAAGGGCGCGCGCTCAAACTTGATGCCGCCGGGCGCAATGTCGAAGCAGAAGCCAAAGTCAATGTGCAGAATGTGCCCGGCGTCGTCGATCATGATGTTGCCGTTGTGGCGGTCCTTGAACTGCAGCAGGAACGAGATGACCGAGTAGGCCGCCATGCTCTTGACAAAGTTGTTGCGCGCCGCTTGGAAGCGCAGCGCGTCCTCGTTGCCATACTTGGAGATGAAGTAGTCGTAGAGCCCGTTGACCGCCTCGCGGCCTAGCATGTCGCGCGACACCGAGTTGGGCAGTACGTCGATGACGCCGCAGCCGGGCGCCGTCGCCGTCACCCGGTTGGGGAACACAAAGACGTCTAGCCCCACGCTGTGGAAGATGCCCCGGAACGCTGAGATCATCTGCAGCGCCAGCACGTCCTGCCGGCAGTCGTCGCCGACCTTGAAGATGGCCGACTGCCATACCTCAATTGTGTTGTCGGCTGCTGTGGCGGCGTAGCCGTTCGCACCGCTGCCGTTGGCGCTGCCCCGGGTCCCCGTCTTGACCAGGGCGTTGCTGCCGTTTGTGCCGTTTGCGCTCCCGTTGCCCATGGGCAGCGCGGCGGCCTCGTTGACCTCTTCCAGCAGCTCGTCGGCATCCTCTAGCCCGCCCTTGGACTTTTTGATCCGGAAGGTCGCCATATAAGGCGCCTTGGCGTGGCTCTGCAGGGGCTTGCCCGACTTCCGGTCGATGCCGATGACCACGCCGTCTGGGTTGCTGGGCAGGTACACGCCCACCTCGACCTTGATCTTGCGCAGCTCCTCTTCGATCTTCTGCTTCTTCTCCGGCTTGGACTTCTTGATCAGCGGTTTCAGCTTGCCCGAAATGCCCGTGACTTCGTCAAAGAAGGCAAACTCGCGCTCGTAGAATTCGCGATCGACTTCGGTGAAAGACGTTATGATGCGATTCATGACAACATCCAGCGTCGGCTTGATGGAATCGGGCTGGCGACTGGTTAGCGGAGCCAAATCAAAGGCGCGTCGGCGCTAGCAGGGCAGTGCAAACTTACAATCTGCGACTCTTCGTCCTTGTAGGCGTTGGCCTTCATGTTCCAGATGATCTGGTGGGCGAACAGCTGCGAGAGCTGCGCCGTCTCCAGAATGTAGCGCGCAACATAGCCTAGCGCGTCGTACCGCAGCGTCTGTACGATCTGCGGCACGTAGAAGAAGGTAATGTCCACGGAGTGGCTCTCGAGCGCGCGCATGGCGTACTGGATGAGGAACGGCTGGTACTCAAACTGCGGCAAGAAGTACGTCACAGCCGTGATGGGGTTGACGGGCGCCCAGAACAGGAGGTACTAGACAGCGTTGTTAGCTCATCTTCCAGAACAACGCCGCGGGGTGGAGAGTATGGAAGACTTACCTTGAGCTGGAACCGCACGTCGGCGGGCAGGGAGCCGTCTAGGAGAATGGGCAGGGCCTCGGGCTCGTTGATTGCCTTGGCCGGAAAGTTGAGGAGCAGCCAGCGGACTTCTTTGTGCACGCGGGGGTTCTGGAACCGCGTGGCCAGCTCGATGGCCAGAGACGGGTTCTCCTGCCACGCGGTGCGAACAAGAGGAACGATAGCCTGCAGAGGAGAAAGAAACAAAATCAGTTAGCCTCGGTACTAGAAAATAATGCGCATGTCTCTCTCTCTTCTCTGTCCTTACCTCGACGATGCTCTTGTTCTGCGGCGCGGCCTCGCCGGCCTTGCTGAGCGGGGTGACCCAGACGACGAGGCGGGCCTGCTCGTTCTCGAGCAGCAGGAGCAGCAGCTGCTCCTTGGCCTGCAGGGAGCGGACGGAGCTGGCGACCTGGTGGGCGCCGATGTAGGCGACGGCCTTGACGGCGGCGACGACATCGGCCAGTAGGCGGATTTCGGTCTTGACCTGCAGGTTGCTGCTGCCAAAGGACCACTTGAGGGCGCCGGCGAACCAGCCGAGCGCGGCCGACAGCAGCTTGTCCTTGAGGCGCCACTGGGCGATGGCGCTGATCGTGGTGCTGTAGCGCAGCACGCGCAGGCCGAAGAGCACGATCTGGAAGCGCAGCTCGCGCGCCATGGGGTGCGGCGTCGCGCAGGCGCGCACCGCGTCGAGCGTCACGTCGAGCATGCGCAGGAACGCCTTCTGCACGTCGACGCTGCCGAGGCGCGTCGCGCTGAAGTGGCTCTGCAAGAACTGCAGCAGCCGCGCGTGCGGCGACAGCAGGTTGCGCACGTGCTGGGCGCGCTTGGCCATGGCGGCGGCATCGCTGGGCGCAAACTCCATCTTCTGGAAGAAGGCGTCCGGGCTTGCGGCCGTCGGGCTGAAGAGGCCCAGGCGGCGCTGCACCGACATCTCCCACTGCTGCAGCACGGCGTACAGGATGCGCGGCTCCATGCGCGGGTTCTCGTTCATGACGCCCAGCCACAGCGACACGCCCAGCTTGATGGACGCCTTGGAGAAGAGGGCAAACGGGATGCTGACCAGGTGCTGCGCGATGGCGCTCTGCTGGTCGCCCTGGCTGCGGCACAGCAGCGCGGCGGCGCGCCGCAGCAGGTCGCGCACGTCGCTCAGCGGCGTCGGCCGGCGCTGCAGCAGGCGGCTCTCGACGTGCGCCAGCGCGGTGACGGCGTCGGCGCCCTCGGCGTCGTGGCCCGCCATAAACGACGCGCGCCGGTCCAGGCGCATAAAACTCAGCCACTCCATGCCGTGGTCCGGCAGCGGCTCCGCGTAGCGGTACTCCTGGCGCGACGTGTACTGGGCGACAAAGTTGGAGGCCGTGTTGACGCCGCACTCGCCAAAGTGGTCCAGCGACGTCAGCCGCTGGTCGCTCGCCGGCACGGCGAAGCCCATCTCCATGGCGAACGAGCGACCTAGCGAGATGTGGCCGTACGTGCCGTCGTCGTCCCACTCGGACAGGTACGTCTGCAGCAGGCCCTTGACGTCGGCCGGCGCCAGGCTGATGACGCCCGACACCCAGGCCTTGGCCTTGCGGTGCAGCGTGTTGAGCGTCACACGCCGGAAGCTGTAGTCGTCCGACAGCTCGACGGTGACGTTGCCGCGCGCCGACGTGAACGTGCTGCGCGGCGCGTACTGGTCCGTCTCGCCCTCGAGGCAGCTCGTCCACATGACCGACAGCAGCTCCAGCAGCGCGAACAGCGACGACCGGTGGCACAGCGCTGACGGCACGTCGCGGATGATGCGGTCGGCGCACGCGTAGGCGGCCTGCTGGGCGCGCTCGATGCGGTGGCAGCAGGCGCAGAAGATGGCCGCCAGCTGCGACGCCGCGTACTGCGCCGAGAAGCTGATGTTGCCGCCTGACAGCGTCTTCTTGAGGTACTTGTCGACGGCAGCCGCCGTGATGCCCTCCATGATGCTGCTGACGTCGCCGCGCCGCATGCTCGGCTCCAAGAAGTACAGGATCGCCTTGGTGCAGTCGCCCGAGTCGGCGCGCAGGCTCTCGACCAGGTAGGACGCCTGCAAAAAGATGACCTTGCGGTAGCTCAGGCCGCGGATCTCCGAGGCCTTGCCCGGCACTAGCTCGGTCAGCGTCTTCTTCTGCATGGCCTCGCGGTCGGAGCTCATGCCGCGGCGCAGCACCGTGTTGAGCTCGATGTCGCTCTCGATCTGCTCGCCGCGCTGCTCGGCCACCAGCGGCGGCGAGTGCACGGCCATGATGCGCAGCTCATTGATGAACTGCTTGCCCCGCGCCGTAAGCGGCGTGAAGCCGTGCACGACAATGTTGAACCAGGCGTCGCGGATCATGGTGTGGGTGTCGTCGTCGACGGTCTCGGTCGCAAAGTCGTTGGTCGCCAGAAAGACACCTAGCGGCTGCAGCTGCTCTGAGATCTCGCACGCCGCCAGCTCAATGTCCGACTCCTTGGCGTGGTGGGTCTGGTGCACGTCGCCCTTGGAGATGATGTCGTCCAGCATGTGCTCCAGGTAGATCTCGTAGAGCGGCGAGTCCGGCTTGAGATTGGCCGAGAGGTAGTTTCGCGCGATTTTCACCTGTTCCCTCTGTTAGCATATTTGTCTGTTTTCCTCTTCTAAACCCAACCCTCCCCCATCTAGGGGGAACAGCTTTCGGCTAGACTTAAAACTTACGGCCGTGAGCATGTCCTGCTTGTTCTCGACGGTAGCGATGTGGCAGATGCGCGTAAAGGTCTTGAGGAGAGAGCGGAACTCGAGCTGGCCGCCGCTGAGCGCCAGGACGGCGGCGGCCGGGATGATCTTGGCGTCGACCTTGCTATCGATCTTGTCGATCTTCTGCAGGAGCATGGACTGCGCCAGAGCGGTGATCTTGGCGTCCTTGCAGGCGCTGGCGATGCCGCAGATGGCCTGGACGATGTTGCTGTAGATGATGGACGTGTCCTCCTCGCCGTGGAGCTGGAGCGAGATGGCACTGCCGGTGGACTGGCGGCCCTGGTACAGCTGGGTGGTACTCTCGAGGGCGGCGGCGCCGCTGAGGCCTAGGTCGGACTGGCTGCCGTTGGTCAGCGCGTGGTCGTTGCCGGTGCTGAGGATGTTGCCGAGCGTGTAGAGGGTGGTGATGATGGCGTCGGTGGACAGCATGCGCAACACGGAGGCCAGGCCCAGCGAGGCGATGTCGATGGACACGCCGCGGGCGCCGCTCTGGACAATGTAGCGCGGCAGCAGCTTGCTGACGTTGGCGGCGTACTCGGGGGAGATCTTGCAGATGAGGGCCAGCGCCTTGAGCACGACGGACGACAGGTCCTCGTCGGCCATCTGGACGGGGTCGGCCAGGGACTCCTCGAGCCAGCCCATGAGGACGTCGGCGTCGGCGGCGTCCTCGTTGAGGCGCGAGCAGTTGAGGTAGCTGACGAGGGCGGCGGCGCGCACGGAGAAGGACAGGGTCTGCAGCTGGGCGGAGCCCATGCGGATGAAGTCGGCGCTGGCCTCGAGGTAGTTGATCTGGTCGGCGACGGCGCTGGCGAAGATCTCGACGGACTGGTAGTCGGCGTCGCCGCTGCGCGCGCTCATGGGCCGCAGCAGGCCCTCGCCCGCGAGCAGCAGGTCGAGCACGTGGGCGCGGCGCAGGGCGGGCGCCTCGGCGACCAGCAGCGACGTGGCGGCCACGAGCAGGTGGACGAAGCTCTGCTGCAGCAGCATGGCGCCCAGCGGGCGGCCCATCTCCCAGTAGTGGCGCATGTGGCGCTTCCACTCCTTGGTGGTGCGGTCGGCGGCGTGCGCGTTGCGGATGGTCGAGAAGGCGGTCTCGACGGCGACCAGGAAGGGCTCCGACAGCACCTTGCGCAGGCGCGACACGAGCGCCAGGCGGCCACCGGAGCGCCAGAAGTCGGCCTGCGCCGCGGCGGCGTCGAGGAAGCCCAGCAGAGCTAGGGCGATGGTGGCCGTGCGGATGGCGTCCTCGAGGTTGCCCTCGTCGTCGCTGACGTCGCTCATGCCGCTGGTGCCGTTGCCGTTGGCCAGGCGGGATGAGGCGGAGTTCGGGGGAAGAATGTTGTCGGTGATGCGCGCGCAGGCGTTCAGGAAGGCCCAGATGTTGTCGGACACGGCCTCGTGGACGTCATCGTGGTTGATGCCGAGAGACAGCAGCGCGGCAGTGACATGGAACGAGAGAGCCTCTGTGGGCGACGGCTCGACGCGGCGGAAGAAGGGCGACGGCACAAAGGTCTGGACGTGCGAGTCGAGGATGTAGGGGATGAGCTGCCTCGTGAGGCGTTGGGCGCCGTGGCTGGCCTGGACCAGGGGTGCGGCTTTGCAGAGGGACAGGAGAACTTCGAATTCACGAATGGTCTAGCACGTCAGCGCGGATTCGAGCGAACAGCAAGAAACCCAAAAAAGCCAAAGAACACGGTGATGCGCGTGCTTACCATGGGAACGCGGCCGGCCAGCGATCTCGACGCGTAGCCGTTCGAGGTAGTCGGGGCCTTAGCATGACTGGGGCAAGCTCTGCAGAGACGGTCGAGGTCCGACTTTTCAAACGTTGTCGTAGTGCTCGTAGCCGAGAGGGCGGCAATCTTCTGCAGCGCCCGCTGGCGGATGTCTCGCGAAGCCATGTTGGCGAGTTGAGGTGCTGTTGAAAGAGCGACGGGATAGAGAGTGTGTGGGAGAGAATAAGGAGACAGAGAGCTTCAAATTAGGGGTAAGGAATGAGAACTTGACAATGGCATGAAAAACACGAACTGGTGGGAAATGACAAAGCTGAGTGTCAAGTCCTGCCCATCTCAAAGGGCCGCGCCAGGATGTGCGATTTCTACACGTATGTGTAAAAGCCCGTTGGCATAATTCGAAGATGAGACAGAGTCGCGAGAGACTTTTAACAGACTGTACTCGGTAATATGCATAGGTCATAAGAGAAAAGCAAATAAGAACCGGAAACAAGAAACAAGCACCAGGGGGAAGACGATCATTGGCGCAGAGGCCCCATACTGGCTAGGAGCAAGCTTGGCTGGCACTGGCTAATAGGCTTCGTGGATGGAGACCACACACCGCCCAACAGATGCGGCAAGGTAGAACAGCGAGAACTCGTACGTGGTAGGACGTGGTAGTACGTGGTAGTGCGTGGTAATAGTGCGTGGTAGTGCGTGGTAGTGAAGTGTTTACGTGGTAATCTGCTTTGGTGGCTGTCGCTGCGGTCCGTTTTAAGTGGAGCCTCGTGAGATTTGAGTCCAATGAGAGTTGTCAACTGCTTGGGCTGCTCTTTTTGGCGGTGTCTTCCACGTTATTTCGCACGTGACAACTTGCTTCATTACTCATCATAGCTTCCTGCCCCTGCAAGGCTGCCAGGCGGACGCGTTGGTTAGCTAGCAGCCTCCAAATCCGCTTCACCTGTCTGTTTGAGCTTCAACGAGCTTCATCCCCATCATACCAGCGACACCGCATTGCCAGCATCCCACTTCATCCCGACGAACCATCGACTACAAATCGACGGCTGCTCTCTCCCTTGTTCTACTTGGCTCTTCCATCAAGACAGCTGTGCTGCCCGCCCATCATGGCTGCCTTGTTTAACCAGAACCCCGTCCACGACGGCCCGAGCTACTCCTTTGCCGAAACCCCCAAGACCCATGCCCCCGAGGGTGCGCGGCAACATCGATTTGACCCGTATGTTCTTTTCCTTGTCTACGATGTGGTTTTCTTTTTTGTTCTCTCTAGGGCGAGGGGCGGAGGAGGAGGAAGAGGGAGAGAGCAGCAATGCTTTCAAGTTGACTAGGCTCTGCATTTCTCTGCTGACACAGATCTCCCCCATACTAGGTACACGGACAACGGCGGCACCACGCTCGCCATCGCCGGCGCCGACTTCACCATTGTTGCCGGCGACACGCGCCACACCGCCGGCTACGCCATCAACAGCCGCTTCTCGCCCAAGGTTTTCAAGATCGGCGGCTCCACTGCCGACCAGCACGACGCCACCATTGTGCTGTCCGTGGTAGGCTTCGCCGCCGATGGCGAGGCCCTCAAGGAGCGCCTCGACACCGTCTGCAAGATGTACCGCTACCGTCACGGCAAGCCCATCAGCGTGCACGCCTGCGCCAAGCGCCTGTCCACCATCCTGTACCAGAAGCGCTTCTTCCCCTTTTACACCCATGCCATCCTGGGCGGCCTCGACGAGGAGGGTAAGGGTGCCGTCTACAGCTACGACCCCGTCGGCAGCTACGAGCGCGAACAGTGCCGCGCCGGCGGCGCCGCCGCCAGTCTCATCATGCCCTTCCTCGACAACCAGGTCAACTTTAAGAACCAGTACGTCCCCGGCAGCGGCGAGGGCCACGAGCTGCAGGAGCGCCCCCGCGTGCCCCTGTCGCGCGGCGACGTCGAGACTCTCGTCAAGGACGCCTTTGACGGCGCCGTCGAGCGCCACATCGAGGTCGGCGACCACCTCCAGATGATGATCGTCACCAATCAGGGCATCGAGGAGGTCATCCTGCCGCTGAAGAAGGACTAGGTGCCCAGGAGGGGAGGGAAGGAGAGCAAAGGATGTCTTGTGAACCGCCGTCTGTACAAATAGCACACACTGCCATAGTATTATTTTTTTCCGCATCAAAAAGAAGAATTCGTCCACTTTCTTCTGTCCATGTTTGTCTGAGCGGAGAACTTCTGAGACTGCTTCTCGCTCTTCCCGTGGTTTTTGCTCAATAGCTATAAGCAGAACTACCGGGAGGATCAATACTTCCGTGAGATAAGCGTAGGCCTTTCTACATACGTAGGCGCCGCTGAAACTGAGGCCACGTTGTTAGACGAAAACATTATCTACCGAGCAGGAGAACACACAAATAGTAAGGCTCTCCACTGCCGTGCCAGAGAAAAGGCAGCACTTTGGTTCCTTGGATGACAACTAGACACAACCTCTTGCCACCGTAGACGCGCCGTTGCGACCCAGTGGTGGCGCAACCACAGCCCAAGGTTTTGTTGACCGAAAGAAATGATCAACTCGAACTGCTGGCCTGGCTGGCCTATCCTATAACAGACAGCCCTTGAGCCACCACGATGGTGAAACGCGATCAGACGCTGCAGTGCACTACGACATTGAAAAAGTAGAACTGCATACGAGTGCATTGTCCTATTAGTGGGCATGGGCGAGTTGTAAGGGCATAAACAAATGTGTGGGTGGCTCTGCCGAGATGTAGAGGGAGGCAATTTTGTCCTCTAGATTCTGCCTCTCCACGTTCTCTGACTAGGCAGTTAGCTGCAGATACGCATCGGTGGCCAACAACAAATGCAGGCTCTGTTGACTCCACAAGTGTGAGGTCTTCTCCTTTTCTCTTTGCCACGGGAATCGCGTTAGGGCACAAGAGTGATAGTAGAGGGAAACATTCTCGCTCATTTCCAAATAGCTTCGCGTCAAGCTAGTTCGGTCCTTTTTTGTGATATCCTCGTTTATAATTTTGCCGCTGAAGCTGTAGAAGCTCTGCTGCAAAGCAAATTTTGTTGGAACGTTTCTCTGCGTCCCCGTTTTCAAAACGGATAATCAGGGTAGGGCTCCCGGTCAATTTGCTCCGAAGCCTAAAAAGAAGGAAGAAGGGAACTGCATTTGCCTTCTCTTCCTTATGATGCTGCTGTATCGGCGCAACTTACCAAGAAAGGAATAACGCCATGATAAATTCCATGTCTC
Organism: Hawksworthiomyces lignivorus; assembly: GCA_002917075.1. Taxonomy (NCBI): domain Eukaryota; kingdom Fungi; phylum Ascomycota; class Sordariomycetes; order Ophiostomatales; family Ophiostomataceae; genus Hawksworthiomyces; species Hawksworthiomyces lignivorus. The sequence goes on from NTMA01000079.1 coordinate 189,788, forward strand.
ACCGCCAATACAATGACATGATCGCGATCTGTGAGGTGAGGAAGAGGTCATGATAGCATTACAGGCCGTTCCTGATCCATGCAGTGAGATATCATAACCGAACGGGGAGCACGGTCCGTGTACGCACACGCGGGATGCGAGCAGAAGTCATTTACGGACATCGCTAACCTCGTGGTAAAATTTATATGGATGAGAAGTAGCGAGCAGCCCAGCTACCGAAAGGGCTCTCCTCCTTTTCATAAATATGCGTGCCCGAGAGTGTTGTCGTAGCAGCGGCAATGCTTTTGTATAGTACATCACCCTTTTCTGCGCCACTTTGCTTGTCAGAGCGAATTGCAAGATCGGGATCTTCGATGGCCCCAGTTCTAGAAGAAGCGGAAGAGAGGTCAGAGAAGAGCAGAAACAAAGAGCAGAAACGAAGATTGGGGGGGGGGGACAGAAAAGGGGTCTGAAATTTGTCTAATTTCCTTCGACCATCACCGGGGGCCATTCACAGGTGTGCATAGCACAGTCTCACCCAGGCAAGAAGATCGAGAGGAGCGGGAGAAGACCGCTGTGCGCAAGGCCATTGTCGGCTTCGTCTTCCTTGTCTCTGAACTTCTTGGCGGCGCTGCGAGCGTGCCTGGCCGCCACCTACCAGAACTACGTCGTGCAGGCACCGCAGGCCCCAGGAACCCCCGCTGAAAAGAGTGTGAGCGATTTCCCATGATTTGCCTCTTTCAATGGAACCTGTCATTTTCTTTAATTTCAAACGGATAGATTCGTGCACCCGTACATCTGACAGTATACTTCTCTCTGGACCCGCTGCTTGCCGTCTGTAGCTCCATGGGACGTGGATGTAACTACTATATCAATCTGTGGTACATGCCTAGCCATGTTCTCTAGCCCAGTCGGAAACTTTCGTTCACAAGGTAGGCTCAAATAGGCCAGTAAATATTAGTTATTTTCAGGTTTAGGGCGTAATATTCTTCCCACTCAGGGGGTAGAGGCGTCCATCCAAAGAGGAAAGGATACCCTTTCGCCTCTAGGGTCATCACAATACGTTTGCGGTGGCTAGAGAGGCAATGGCATATATGCATGTCATTCAAGGCAGAAATAACGAACAAGAAAAACGAAGAGAAAAAAAACTGTGGTGATGCAGACGAGTGATTCTTGCATGGTACACGTAAGCGGTTTCATAGGATCTAGCTGTCGCCATATCCAAGACAGAATTCTCTGTCTTGCCACGTCCAGGCTGCGGTAGCTGCAGAACACGGTGGCAACAAAGCGAGGCGTTCTGGATGGACAGCACATAAGCGCCACCAAGAGATCTTCAATGCTCCAGAACCAGGAGGCTTGCAATCAGACAAGTCTAGGCTTAATGGCTGTTTGTTGGTCCCTAAGACAAACTCGTAGCTAGAGCATGTGAGGCGCCCTAGGGCAGACACGTCCGTCAAATTAGAGCATGGGGAAGGCAATACGCCGCACCTGTGCATGTCCCTGGAGCTTTTCAAGTGCTATTGTTGTAGCTGCAATACCTAGATACAATGTTGATATGCGAATTTTGCCAACTTGCCACACCTTCAATGGAGTCCCTCGCTTTAGTTGAAGATAAGTGACCATGATCCTGTGTTTATAATTCATCTATTTGCTTCAATTATTATGCTATTATTATTATTATCATACATATTTTTCCATGTTTGGAATTTCCTTTGAAGTCTAGTTGTCGTCATGTGTGCTCACGAATGCCTTCCAATACGTCATTCAGTTGTGTATCTTGTTACTAAATATATCTCGTCAACTTTATTGATTTTCTGTCCTAAGAGTCTTACTTTGTTATTTTCCAACATGCTTCGAGGTGTCTACATTGAAATTCCTTGTCCAGTATATCCTATTCTTGATTCCAGAGCCAAAAAAAAAAATCTTTCCTTTCGTATTTGATTTGCTCTGTGCGCTTCTGAACTTTCGCTCGCACGTAATTTGGTTTCTGTGGTAGCATTCTGGTGACACTGGATCGCCAGGAACCTGTTGTGCCGTCGGTGGAGATCATGACATCACTCTAACAGAATTATGAAAGATGCGAGTATAGGAGAAGGTATTCTTTACCCGCAACTAAAGGCTCCCTTGCAGGACCCTGAAATTTGATCCTGCACAAAGTGTTTAACGAGCACGGGGGAATGCAATGCGTTATTACTGACAAACTATTAGGGCAGCTCACAAGTTATGTTTAAATAGATCGTCAATCATTAATATATCTTTTCTAGAGGCTAGAACCAAAATGAAAAGAAACTTGCCTGGCTGGGAAAAGGGACCTGACGACATAACAAGGCGTGTCATATTAGTTTAAACAGCATGAAGCTTTTGCTGCTTTTCTTGTGTCTTTAACCGCTCTTCGATGACTGTTAGAAGAGTAGCGTGGGAAAATGTAAGTTAGTAGACAACACAGCGCTGCTGCTGCTGAGAGGATCACAAACACACTGCACGGAAGAAAACGTAGAGTCTAGCGAAGCTAAGATGTTTTGGCATGCACATAATTACGCACAAGCGCACTGATGTCGCCAGGCACTGCAACTTTGGTGTGGGGTAGGCCAGGCCTAATGACCTCATTCAATCTAGGGCTCTAGTCGTGGACGTTATTGTAAGCATCCTAAATTACTTTCTAATCGGACCCAAGACAGCCTGGACTGCAATTATGTAATCAGATCGCAGTTTAAACGTTTTACGCGGGGTGTGTGTGGGCTACTCGTGCTAGGTAGTTCTTAGTACCTTAAATTTTTGTTCACATGCTTGGCACTGGCACAGAGTAGTCTGTTTGCTATTCCACGGCCAGGGTCATCAATCAACTTCTTCCGACACAGTACGGAAGTAGAGTAGCTCTAGGAAGGATCGGGGTTCATGGAAAACGGAACTGCGCACTTCAAAGGCTTGACCTTCTTCCGTGGCTCCGCTCTCTTTTCTTTTTTTTTATCTACTAAGCGTATATAATCCGCCTGGAGCTTGCCATACTCTTACGAAGTGCTGACAATTTGGAGCGCGCTTGCTTTCAGCCGATACCCCGGGCCAACGTCTCGGCGTATCAAAGACTACGCTAGCGCTGGAGAACAGCATCAAAAGTCCAAATTTGCATTTTGAGAGCCAGTACGTAATCTGAGGTTTGTGTTTGAAAGCAGCAACATATTCCCCGTTTCGAGGAACTGGAAACGCGCCGTGCAATGTAGTGCCGCTTCTCTGATGCTGGCTAATTTCGCGAAAAAAAAAAAAAGGACCCTAGCGTATTTGCATATGATACTGTACGAGTGTACCTACGAAGGCATCCAATATAGAGCTTTTGACGTTGACAATGGTGCCATGGTAAACGCCCCGCAAGCTGGAGCTTCAGCCACAGTGGCCCGATGGATCAACCTGGGAAAGGGTTGGACGGACCAGCTGTGCCCCAGGTATAAGCACACAATAATGTGGGCTTGTACGGAGTACTCGTACGAATTGCGGATGTACTCCGTAAAAGTCAGCCTGGGAGGTACGTATTTGCCTCGTGAGAGCGTTTTTGAATCACAATTCTGCAGCTATACGAGGTGTACAGGGGTAATAATTGTTAATTGGGTTGTATCTTTTTAGAGATCGAAGTCCCCAGAATAGCACTGAAGATTCTAGCATCCCATACTAAAACACAGGTAACAAAATAACAATTATTACCCCTGTACACCTCGTAGAAGCTGCACTACAGCTCTCGACAGACCGTGTACGCGTGCAAACACTGCACAAACTAGCCGACTTTGTACTCCTCGCATTGTAAGAACAAATTCTTAGCTCAAGATAGCGAAGACTTTGAATTGTTGCATTGCCAATCCCGGCACCAGAAAAGGTAACCATCGGCACGATGCGCCTCGGAACTAGCCCTGGGCTAGAACCCTTGTATCCCTGTGGCAAGAGATTTTGGAGGGAGGGGGGTGAAGGGCCTTCGGGTGCCTTGTGAGTCTGTCTCTGTCTCGTCTGTGGATTGATATTTTGGGGCGTAAGGGGGGGTCATTTCGGTGTAGGTGGTACCTGTACGATTACGAGTACTCGGTATGGTGGGTTAGTGGTTGACAATTCTTCCTGGACGGGACACTTGGACCAAGAGAAAGATCAGTTGCCACCCTTAGCAACGAGGCGCCACTGGTCATGGTATCTGTGGCGATTTCAAAGACAGCGGAATATGGCACAATGCGAGCAATTTGACTGTGGCTGGCCCTCTTTGCTTTGTTGCCAGACATGGTGTATATGTTACTCGTACTTAGTCCTCTGGGCGTCGAGATGCATGGGATATCCAATAGTTTTACATTGAGCCCTCCCCGGAGCAATCTCTTAGTGAAAGGTGGCAAAGTATCAGCCGCATCAATGGCCAAAGCCCTGTCTCGCTGAAAAGCCTTGGAATGTGTTTTGAATGATGCGATGCCCTAGATATTTAGTAGTCAACTTATATTCTCCTCCGTATGTTCCGCTTACATAGTCATGGGGTCCTTAAGGAAGCTGCCCGGACATGAAACTGTGCTGTATAAGTTAATCTCCCGCAATGTTGCCAAAAGAGATTTGCTTATATTTTTTTTTCTTGTTACCGAACAGCTCTGCGCGGTTTGCAATATGGGTTGACCTTAGGGTGGAAATTTTGTGTGGATCTTTTTGCGGACCGGTTAGCAGGGGGTGGATAGAACGAGGTGGGGGACAGTTGACAAAAAAATTAGGAGGCCCTGCTCGTTTGGAGTATCCAGCCGACTTATTCACTGGCTCACTGGGTCTTGAGAATAGCATATCCGATGAAAACTAAAGTCGGATGTATCGATCAAATATGCGCAAAGAAATTCGCTTAGGAAACGAGACAATTTTTCGTTGCGGGCAGCGGGTACACTAGACAGACGTCATATGATTGAAATTATGCGTTCGGTCCATTGCAAATACTATCAATTGCACTTTGAAATTGTTAGGTTGAGCTGTTTTCTTGTTATTTATTTTATAACGAAACGTGTGAATCCAAATACCCATGCGTGATGTGGAATGTAAAATATTCGCGTTCGCGAGTAGCCAAGCCGGTGGACGACGAGTACTGGGAAGTGTTTTATTGCTCGTATCTGCATGTCAGGCAGACTACGAAAATGTTCCTGTGAAAACAAGCATGAATTGGGCAACCGCGACCGAGAGGACGCACAATGACGGCATGCTATATCTTGTGAGCGGGAAAGAAACTAGTAAACAGGGAGGAGCCAGCGGAACCCCCGAGTATTCCGACACCAGATCCAGGAAGCCCTGTGCATTTCATTTTCGTGGGTGCCGAACTTAGAAAAACAAGATGGGTCAGAGGGGAAGGCGAGAGGGGCTCTGGGGTGGAAGGACGAGCAGCAGAATGGGGGTGGCTCATTTTTTTTTGTGGGTAGGAGCATGGGCAGCTTAGCAGCAGGGATCCCTCAAATGGACCACCATGGGGAAGGAAGAAAGTACGACTACGGGAGTACATCGTGGGCAAAATGCACATGCTCAAGCAAACATGTTATTTGGCGTACGAGTACGACATGGCATACGGTACTGAGGAACACTCCGTACGTACTCGCATCATGTACTCGACGTGCTTGGTCAAAGACGACATATTCGGGCTGACCGCATTGCTTTTGTCGGTCTTCCTGATCATTGCGCTCTCCGCATTTCAATCTGTTCACTGAGGTTGCTCACTGCGGCCGCCACTGCTTCCTGCGGACCCGAATTCGCACGAGCAGCCCACTGCGAACCTGTAACGTCTAGCAGAGACGTCTTCTACATCGTCGCATTCCTAGATATTCCGCCCTGGCTCTGTTCGTACTCCGTACACGTCTTCATCATGTCATGAAATTTAGAGGTTGAACGTCGTATACAACCCCATACACAGGCCACAAGACTGCAGTCCCTGCATAAAATTCCTGAATTGAATACACGCCCTATGACGCATTCCTCCCGCTTAGAGTATACGTGTATTGTGCGTTCCAGGAAAAACGCTTGTGGGTCGGGATAAAGAAGGCCAACCTGGAAATGATCAGTCCCCTGTCAGAAGACCTTTTTGGTGATGGCGGAAACTAGAAATCAGGCGGCATCTGCGAAGCCGTACTCGCTCGCTTTCTCGCTTTCTCGGTGACCTATGGAGATAGCAAGGATTCAGCCATGAGAAACTGGCTGAACAGCTAATTTCTGCTCCGCAGCAATTACGCAGTGTCTAATTGAGAGAATCACAAGAACAACATGGGAGACGCTAGACAGTGCGTGACGCTTTGTAAGATTCTTACATTGTACATACGTGATGTACAGCTGACCCACCCCTGCAACTTTGGTGCTCCTGCGTATTCCGCCGTCTATCTCCGCAGCCGTTCTAGAAGCGTCGTTGAACGGCACGCCAACCAATCCACTAGCCTTCCGGACTTACAATTGCGACAGGGCCGCTATGCGCTATGACAGCATCTGGTGAGTGTGCAGAACTTGAGTGCCTCCTTGCAGTGAAGGCGCTTCTGTTCTTGCATCCGTGTAGCTGTCGTATCATCGTGGCGCTCTCTAAACTCCCCTGTGGCAGAGCATGTCAGTGTCACAGGCTACTCCAGAACCCAGCTTTGTGAGAACCACCAGTTCGTGTACTCGTGCAAGCACATATGCACAGATCCGGCACCTGTTGCATCGCAGCAGAGCCCTGGAATATTCTACAGGAAAACCCCTAGCTTTCAACAGGAGCCATTGACTACCACCGGCTACACCCTCTAGCGTATAATACCCGTGTTTGCCGTAACTACCGAGCCTGCGAGCTATCGTATCCGCCAACAGCACATGTTTTCCTTCTCGGCGAACTGACATCCAGTTCCCAGCATGGATGGTGCCTTGCTCTGGGGGCAATTATCCTCGTTGAACATATGAGACAATTACATGGGCAAGCACGATACACATACAGATACACTTGTATTGCTTAAAAGGCGCCTTTTGCTTAGTCCCTCCCGCGCCCTGACGCGCCATTTGTCTCCCAGACTCGAGTTGAAACGAGAATCAGCCTCTCTAAACAGCAATTGTGATGAAGTAATCATCTGGAATCTCTTACTTTGGGGGGGGATCGAGTCCGTCCACATGTGATTTTTTGCTTGCGGTAGGTCTTTTTCTGGGGGCGAAAATGCCCCTCAAAAAGACGTATAACGGCTCTCATCAGGTGAGCAACAACAAAGACGCAATTAGGTTGGAGATCCAAAATTAACCCTCACGAGTAATGCTGGCTCTGCTGGATGAAGGCTACGGATGCTGGCCAGCACTAGTATATTTACTTTGTGGGCACTTTGCGTGATACAAACAGGACCAGGTACCAAATTTAGTCCACTTGGATCGCTCAATTAATTCTCGAAACTTCTTGGTGTGGTGGGGACCTGAACCTTACCAAAGTGAATAGTTGGACGACAAAATGAATGAAAATAAAAAAAAGCTAGAAAACAAAAACAGACGGGGAAGAAGAAGAGGGCTCGGGAGGGTGTTAGTTTTACGAAGTGAAGGTGGTGTGAGCTGGGGGTGGCAAACTTACAGCCCTCTTTTGTCATATACTGCAGAACCACACCACTACGGTATACCCGTGGAGGTACAAGCGTTCCTCCCCACAAGGCACTACCCCCCCCC